>SKCR01028333.1:0-118799 GCA_019454045.1 Zanthoxylum bungeanum
GAAGCTCTCATAATGATAGCCCAGAACTACTCCCTCTCCATAGCTCTCTAAACCTCATATTCTTACCACATTCACGGTACCCTACAGAGTTTAAGGTAGCATCTAACCTAGTCCTCTCCTTGATAACCTTCTTTAGTCCCATTACTGACTTGGGCGTCGGAGTGCCCCCGGCACCCACCACACCGGTGGGCAGTGCTCCCGCTCACTCTACATCTTTGTTTTACAGGATCGCCAGTGCCCCTATACAAAATCTCGATTGTGGACCTCGGGCGAGAACCAGCGTCTACACTTTATTCTCTTTTCGCTTGTCTTTTTGCTTTTGTGTGCATTAGTTTCACTACCTTTTTACTTTTGTAAAATGTTTGTGGGTATCATTGCTGTAAACCCTCACGAGACTACAACTCGTCCACTAGGGACACCTAGGGGTTTAAAGGCTTGTTGCATATGCTAAATGCAACCGTGATCCCTACGAAAGTGGCTTAGTTAAATTTATTATGTGTTTTGCTCGAGGACTAGCAAAATGTTAGGTTTGTGGGTGTGATGAGTGGTAAATCTATCACTATTTCCAACTCATTTAACCTAATATTTTGTATAGTTTCTTGAGTTTTGTGAATATTTTGATTTGTTTTGTGTTATTTTGTAGATAAATAAAATTTCAGGACATTCTAGAGGTGATTTGGAGCAAAACAGTGAAAATTGGAAAAAGGGACATTTTGGTAATTTGGGCGCGTCGCGACACGCAAGCCTTTGGTGTCGCGATGCCTAACGTGCACCGGGTCATGCTAATGTGCGCCGGGTCAACGGGTCAGAATATGAAAAGTTTGACTTTGCTAACATGTGCCGTGCCATGTGTCACCATCACAGCCGATTTGCTAACGTGCGACGTGCCACGTGTCATCATCCTACGGTGCCGACACTCCCTTTCGCCACATGTCGCCACGTCACTGCCACATCAGCATAATAATTGAGCTCTCAGCCGCCTTGCCACTTGTCGCCTTATCTTCTTATCCGAATTTCCACGTGTCATCACCAGAGCATGCCACGCCTAACTGTTCCAGCGTCGCGACGCTGGCTTGGCGTCGCGACGCCCAGACCCCACTGATGCCTATAATTCATCTCGACGTTTCAGTTTCAGTTGTACCATTCTCTCTCATTTCTTTGATGTAAATAGAGAGTTTCTCTCTCTAGTTTCTTTTATTTTAAGTTTTGTAATTAATTTTAATTACTTTTTGTAATAATAGTGTTTTATTTTCTTTACTTTTTACAGTTTTTACTATTTACCATGAGGAGGTAACTTCCCCTGCTAAGGTGAAAGGTAATTCTTTTACTATTACTATTTAGATTAATCTCCCTTAAAAATAATATATTCACTATTTAAAATTTGACTTAAAAAGGATACCGCCATATTGGTCGGTTGGTAATTCATTTTAATCTGGTTTAAACCTGACTAATCAAGGATACCGCCATATTGGTCAGTTGGTAATTTTATTTTAATCTGGTTTAAACCTGACTAATCAAGGATACCGCCAGATTGGTCGGTTGGTAATTTTATTTTGGTTCCGCCTTTATGGCTGGATTATGGACAAATATTACCGCCTTAATGGCTGATTGGACTTAATTTGACTTAATCAGATTACCGCCTATATGGCTGGTTGGTAATATTATCACAAGTTTATATATTATTTAATGGGAGATATCTAAAATAGTAAATAGTAGAAGTTAATTCCTTTTACCTTAGCATTTCATTTTATTTTATTTTACTTTTCAATTTCTACTTTACCGCATTTTACTTTTGGTATTTTTACTTTATGTCTTTTATTTTACTAGCCCTAGTTATGTGTTGTAACTAAATTAGTTATCTGGGGTTGTGATGACTTTTAATATCACCGGTTTATAAGGGGTTAGATTATAGTTTGGGTAATATAAAGATTTATTTATTGAGTCTTAATCTTAATGCTTTTTATTAACTGGCCACTAATAAAATTGACTAGGTAAACTTAAAATGAACTAGACATATGGATTTTAAGTTTATGACCTTAGACTCAATAGCCCACGATCTTCATTGAGGATAGATAACCCTTTAATAGATTTCCTTACAGGATAGGAATATACCTGTCGGGCGGGGGTAGCCAAATTGGAACTTAATCTTAATGAATTTAGGTAATTTGGTTGACATAGACATATGGTTCAATTGGATTATACTAGGTATTTGTAATTGACCATCAGAATAGGCTTTTACATAATTTAGTATTCCAGGTTAATAAATCAATATATTACCCAACTATAGGATAATCACTTCATCTTTAAATAATATTGGAAGAAATCACAACCCTAAATAGATTTTAATATTGAATTTTCTTAAAACCTACTTTCGAACAGTTTTATTTACTTGCTTTTAAATTTAGAATCGTCACCATTTCAAATCAATCAATCAACCTATTAGATACTAGTAATCATTTGACCTCATAAAATTAATAGCTTAGGTATTAAGTTCTCGTGGAATCGATACTTTTTATACTACTTGAACGATACGTACGCTTGCGTTATACGTGTGTGTTTACGCCGGTCACTTACTTGTCCAAATATGTATATTATGTGTAATCTAATAATTACATATACAACTTCACTAATCAAATTTAATCAAGTGTATTCACACTTTTTAATACATATTTTATAATTATCAAAATATGCCTCTTTTGTAGAGACATTTATGAAATTACAATATTGCTCTCATGTGATTATTTATTTAATAATTAAATAAATTTGATCAATCTAATTAATCACAATTGGTCTAGTAAATAATTAATGTTATCATATAACACTTATTTATTTTAATTGATAATCGAATATCAAATATTATTGATTATAATATACGATTGGCAACCCAAGTACTCAACGAGAACACTTTATATTGCGAGACTCTTTAAGTTCAGACACGTTCTTCATATGACCCTAACTCATATGTATGTAATTCAGCCACATTCGAATTGTGAAGAACACAAACAAGCTTTTCGAACTATGTAAGTCAAGATCACTACATATGTTTAACAATCCATTCGTCATAGACTATCCAAGTTATATTTAGGAAATATATATATTATACTTTCAAGTTTCTAAGATGTACATTTTATATTATCAATATGTCCACGATTCCTTGTAACTATAAAATATGATCAACCCTAGCTTTGGCCAAAGTCTTAAGAATCTTGACTTTGAATGTGGATACTTAAATCCTTTATGGTACACATACATGCCGACAGATCCTATCTTGATACACATCAGTTAACGAGTGCACTGATCCTATCTTTGGCCAAAGTCTTAAGGTCTCTGACATACATGTCATCCAAGTATGGATGATCATACACGAAACCAATGTTATCCTATAGTCAAATGATCACATATGCTACCTGACTAGAGGAGATTCTTATTGACGGTGACATGTACTACCAACTACTAGGAATCATTCGTGAGTCATTCAGTATTTCGCTCCAAAGAATACTCACATGTCTATATTAGTTCCATTTTCCCTTGGTCCATTGGGTTAGACTATTAGAATTATAATTCCAATACACGACAAATGCTAGTCTTCTAGGTTATCGGAATCGACCGTATTCTTAAACCAACGACTATGAATATACACTTTAAGAATAGTTTATAATAATAATTTTATCCCAATGTCGGACCACATAACAATGTACAATATCACTACATGACTATTTTAAGGTCGATGTCATTCTCAGCACATATATATATATATATGCATTGAGAAACAATAACACAATAATAATTACCATTAATAAAATCAAAATGAAATACAGTTGTTTAATTAATAAATAATAAAATACTATACAAAATATTATCATGATTCGTGCTCAAGCACCAACTCTAATAACCTCAACCCACACAAACTCCAAATTAAATGTATCCCCTTAAGATTGAACCTGTGATCTCTTACTTTCACTGAAAGAGTTAAACCAACTAAATTATCTTTTAAGGATTATTAAAATATATACATGACAATGAGTGAAGGGAAAAGAGTAATGCTTCAGAGCACCCAAGACTCCGTCAGTGTAACAATATGACAAAATAATTTTTTTTTTCTATTTATTATCATAAAAATAATCTTCAATTAATTATGGGTTTGCTTAGCTAGAACAAAGATATTTATTTGGAGCATTCAACACACCCAGTCAATGAATATGTGACATAAGTTAATCAATATTTATTATTATTATTATTATTGGTTAATTTAAAATTTAATTTATATATATCAAAATATTAATAAACAAACGTATCATATCATCCATACGCCCATCCCATAAAAATCTTTCTCTAGGTAGAAATAGAGGAAGACGATCACTCAATCAGCCAGTTCCTTTGAATTGTATAATTATGAAGCATAAAAGAGAAATTAGGTGTCTCATTTTAGCTAATTGTCTAGTGGCAAGTGGCAACTATCTAATAATTGCTTCAGACATGAAACAAACAAAGAAAAGAAACTTAACTTTTGCCATACTCCATGTATAATCACCTCAAAATTCATTCATCATTCATTTACTTATTCCCTACTTCATGTGCTCTTTCACTTTCTTGCAACCCTTAAGTTTTATATGCACTTCTACTCTAATTACTCTCAATCATGTGTGTTCACACCATATTTTCATCCAAAATATATTAGGGTTTTCTCTAACTCATTGTCGAATACAAAAATTTATATCTTCTAGAGAATTATATTTCTTCGATTTTTTTTCTATGAAGTGGTATGACAACTGACCGTATTACACGTCATAAAAAGATCAAATTAAACAAACAAAAATTTTATTTACTTATTTTCAATCACGTATAACCAAAAATTAGAATTTCCCCGACAAGAACGAAAATGTATACATTTAGAGCACTCAAGACTTTATGTCATGTAAAATTATTATATAATTTTTCATAATCCCTAATTAGATAGTCTAAAGTTGAATGATGAAGATGCATTACCATGAATTTACCAGGAAGCCAAGAAGGTGTGTGTGTCCAACATCATTCAAGATTGTTTAGTAGTTAGGGCACAATTTATTTCTCTCTATTTTTTTCTTAATATTTCCTGTAATTCTAATTTATTTATAAACTTATTAAATTGGTCCTTATCCAAATGTCGCTACCCAACTCGTCTTTATTCCAACTTTTAGCTTAAGTGGCCATTAATTATATCAATCATGGACCTCAAATAATTCATGAAAGAGAAGGGGGAAAATGATTAGATATATAGCCCTAGTTTATTTTCTGCTATATAATTCATTTCCACGTGTATTAAAATATTAAAAAATAATTAAAAAGATAGATATTAAATCATATATGTCATTTATTAATTTGTTGGTAATACCTCGTCACTCATATCTACTTTGTACCAAAGAATTACTTGTTTCTTGTATGTCTACTTAATTTTAGTACAATAAATAATAATATGAACGATTTAAGTGCGTATGGTAGATTTTTTTTTTTTTTTTATTATTATTATTATTATTATTATTATTATTATTATTATTATTATAGAAATTGCTTTAATTTGGTATGAAAATGCTATTTATTTCAAAAATTAAACTAATATGTTTGTACAAAATTACATTGTTCAAATAATTGGTAGGTTTCTATAAAGTATATTAAACAGAGAATTAATAATTAATCCAATTTATTCTCACTTATTAGTACCAAGGACAATTCAAATTAATTTTGTAATTAGTCCTCATTATCTAAAAATTCTTATAATTTAGTCCTATTTTGTCTTTGATCCTAATTTCTTTTCCTATTTTACCATTGTTTATATATTTAACCGTGTTATTCACAACAACTATCAGCCGCTTGAAATTGAAATATACTCGTCATTACATGTGTTTTAATTTAATTTTCCTTTTTTTTTTTTCTAATTAAGCGATGGCGTGAGTGTAATATACAGTTTTTCTTGTTACATTTATGTAATTTTGCCAGATGATAGAAGGAGTAGATCTAAAAAAGATTTTTTTTTTAATTTTTTAATTTTTTAATTTTTCTCTTGGACTAAATCATCAATAATCTTTTTTATTAATTAGAAAATCATCTTAATTATTTATTTAGACATAAAAGACTTTATTGGAGAGCAACAAAAATATCCTATAAATCTCTACTTTCATCAAAGTGAGATATGTAATCTATATAATACTAAACCCACGTGAAATTAAAAGATACTTATAGAAATAATGATATAATCCAATATTATTTCCTAAGCTCCTCTAAGATCAATGCTGCCATAGTCCCTATAAAAATTTATAATATATATACACACATACATTAATAATATAGGATGATATCGTGAGTTTTAGGTGTAAAATTATATTTTTAGCTCATGTATAATTTGACTCTTATAAGATTGTACAATCGCGACTCCTAAATAAAAAAAAAAATCTATAATGTTATTACGTTATTCATATAATAATCCAATAATATATTATTACGTTTGCTACAATATTAAAAAATAACAAGTAAATGGTAATTATATCATATACTTACTAGTTAGTGGTATCACATAACTCATACATCTCCATACATTTGAATAAATCTTTTATATATATACATATACTAGATATTGTTGGTGCCTACGGCACGATGTTACAAAATTTAGAATATACAATTGCCATTTTCAGAGAGATTTTAGGATTCTATTCTTTGATTTGTTTGGTAATCATTTTCAGAGAAATTTTATAATGAAATGATTTTGTTATTTGATTTGTTTGATAACCTATAATTGTCATTTTCAGAGAGATTATATAATGAAATGATTCTGTATCAGTCATTAAATTATAATAAAATGATTTGAGCCGTCAATTAAACCACATAGACATAGACCTTTGAATACATTATCGCTCTTAATCATAACCATTCATTACATTATCTTTCACCAACACTATTATGCTTTATAATATAGATATTTATTTTTACATAATAAACGGTAGGAAGACAGACAAAAAGAATCAACGAATTTCTTTTCGAGAACTATATTCATCCTTCTCGAATACAACATACAAATATCTATTGTACTACGGTCTCCAAATATGCTTGTTTTCTTTCTTCTTTTTCCCTTTTATCTCCGATCTTTAAAAAAACTCCTGAAAATCCCAGGAGAGACACTCTTCAATTATAGCCAGTTCATTTTGTGAACCGTTGAAAAAGCATTATTACATAAATTTCTCCCTCCGACCTAACAGTTCCACTTCTCTTGCTTTGTTTATATAATAGGGTCATGCTAATCTTAACGACACTCATTAATGATTCATTTTTGAAAAATTTCATATCACTTTTATCGGAAATGTAAAAAATTAACAAAATATTAATTACTTTTTTATTTTTCCTATGAAAACTTTCTTAAAATAAATATTTAATGAGTGCCCTTAAAACACTCGTTAGCATTTCCCTATATAATATTCACTTTTATGTTAGCTGTATTGTACTCAAAACTCAACCACCCAAAATCTTTTTTTTCAAAAAACACTTTCCCTGCTTTCGTTTTTCTCACATAAACGCGGGGGAGCGGCTGTTGGGTCCATTTGAATATAGCTCAATCATTTTTTCTTCCACCACAATTAGGTCCCTCTTTCCACTCTTCTTCCTCAACAAATATTGTCATTTTTTTCAATTTAATTTCCATCAAATACCCTTTTTAAATAAAATATTATCTCCTCAACCTCCATCAACTCTTTCATTTTCTCTATATATTTCCAGTCCATCTCATTATTTTCTCACTAGGGTTTTCTTTTTCTTTTCTTCTGCGAGGTCCATTAAAAACCTCGCAGAGAAAAAAAAAAAAAAGAAAAAAAAAAAAAAAGAAACCCTAGTTTCAAAAATCTCTTTCAAAATGGAGTTACATTCAAATGTTATAGCTAAGAGGCTATGGAATGTTGTGAGAATCACTTTCTTTATGATTAGAAAGGGATTGGTGTCAAAGAGGAAGTTGATAATGGACATGAATTTGATGATGAAGAGAGGCAAGTTGCTAAGAAAATCTCTTAGCAATCTCATATCACATCACCATCACCACCACCACCATTCTAAGCACGTGACACGTGGAAGCTTCGGCGTACAGGAGTATGAATTCTCTTGCAGCAATAGCCCTAATCCTGTTTTTTTCCACGTGTCAAAACGCAAACATAATTATTTTCCATGCATCAATCCCCCTGAAGTCACTGAAGAGGAAGAAGAAGAAGAATATGAAGCGGAGGCCAAGGCAGCTGCCTTGGTGCCCAAGACACCGGAATACGCATTCAACTTTCGATTTGACGCCGCGGCAGATTCAGCCTCAGGAGAGAAGCGGAGTGATCCGTTCTCTGTCAGGGTTTCTAATTACTCATCAGAAGATGAGAATGATACCGGAAATGGTCAAGTTGATGATGATGCCGAGGAATTCATTAGAAGGTTCTATGAACAACTAAGGAATCAAAGTCGTATTCAGTTGTTGCAGTAACTGATTAAAGGAAGCATCAAACACCATCTTCACATTATCAAATATAATCCAGCTTGGAAATTCTTGAATCATTTTCAATGTGAAGATGGATTGTTTTGTGCTCTATGATCTACTGAATTATGTAGATTTATTTTCGGAACTTCCCATATTTTTTTAAAAATATATATATATATATATATTTTCTTTAAACATTTTATGGTTATAATTTTTTTTTTTAATTGGATTATTGAAATATTGGTTTGTAATAAGAAATAAAATGACAATGTGATGTATGTAGAAGGGTGCTTTTTTTTTTTTTTGGTGGTGTGGTGAGGCATCATATGATTGGTGTTTGGTTTGAATGTATTTGATGTTGGTGGTGAGGGCTTTTGAAAATGTATTTGCTTCTGCTTCTGCTTTTTTTTTTTAATAAATTAAAGTACTTTTTTTTTTTTAATATTATGTTTAACAAACTAAGGTGTGAGATTTGAATGGAGATGAATTTTGCTCTTTCGAAGATGTTGAAATAATTAAAATTGTCATCTTTTGGCTTGATAAGTCGAAGATGGAAGCCATGTTTTTGACGTATGATACGGATGGTGATAAAAGAAGAAGACGAGTTGCAAGTAGTTGGAACCAATTAATTACATATTGACTTTTCTATTATTTTTTGGTATCACTAAGATAATATTATTTGGCTTTTATTGATTATGAAAATTATTTATTTTGTGTTGGAATTATAATTAAATTATATTTGATTAAAACATGTTTTTATTGTATTTTTTTTTTTTCAAAATAATTTCAAGACATAATTTTTAGAGTCACGTTTTCTCTTTTCTGTTTCTGTGCTACCTAGATGACAACATCATGCCCCCTCTTCCTATAATCACAATATAAAACTCGCATAATTGCTATGCTTTTGAACTATTCATTATGTTTTATGATGTGACAATTAGGCATGTGTAAATTAATTAACTTGAAGGTCCAAGGAGTGGGGGCATCAAGGCTTTTGAAGTGGACTAATTAAATATTGCACAAGCAATAGCACGTTCTTTTTTAATTTGCTTGAAAGTGAAGGATTGAATGACTTTATTAAGAACAAAGTTGGATGCAAGCTACATTAACAATATTTATTAATTGTTTATGTTTACAAGCTAATTTATTCATTACCATCATCAAGTCTAGGTGCATATCCTCCAATTAAGTTTCAAGTTTTCAATCCATCAATTATAAAAATATCGTATTCAGAATATCTTGATGTAGTTCATACTCGTAACTAAACGGATAATAAATTAATATTTGACCATTGTATTAGGTATAATCCGCCAATTATATAAAGAAAAATAAAAAAGAAGCAGAACTTAAAAATGGGTTCCACTTCAAAATTCAATTCCCATGACAATTAAATTACAAACCCAAGTAGGGCAATAGCAAAAGAGAATCTATGAAATTGTTTACAAGTACAGAACACAAGTACCCCCACATGAGCTGGACTCTAAGACATTATGTTTGAACAAAACACTCAATTATGAGGTGAGTACCTTTTTTTTTTTTTTTTTTTTTTTTAAAAAAAAAAAAAAAATGTTTTTCAATCTAATTTTATATTTAAAAAAATATGACTTTCCCTCTCTTGGTTGGCTTGGAAGGATCCAGGATCCATAGTTGGTGCAATGTCAATTTTCCAACAACCAAGGCTTAAGAGTTAAGCCCTCTATGTCTGAATCATAATTAAGTAATTTAGCTAATGTATATAATTAGCAGCTCATTTATATTATTGGGGGATTTATTCAAAATGACAAAAATAAAGTCTTTGCAAGTTCAGGCGGAAAAAAAAAAAAAAAAAAAAAAAAGATTTCGTCCACCTATTGTAAAATTGAATCTGATGCGCCTGGGAATTGATTGGATTCCACCAACTTTTGAAAACAACAAAGGAGCATGTCTGTATATATATTTTATAATTTTTTGGTTAATTTTAAAATTAAATCTCTCTTAAAATATAAATCATTTTGCTGATGGTGATTTTAAGCCCCGAGAAACTCTGAAGCCTAAAGAGGGGTAAAATGAGGTTTGTACTTAACAGATGGTCTAAGGTCCTTATGAGAATGAGAGATCAGATAAATAGCCCGAGTCCGTAGTGCTGAGGAACACCCGAGGGTAGAACAGCTAAAAAGGATAGTTTGGGATATTGACCCGACCTGATGAAAAATATCAGATCCGATTGTACTTGAGCATCTGTGAAGGTCGACTCGATGTGGTCCGTGACTACCGACTCGAACTGATAAAAGAAGCTAGGCCAGACTCAGCCTTAGGAAGAACATCAGTATCGGACTCTGAAATTAGGTTCAGCATCAGACTCCCAAGTCAGAACGTCAATATTAGGCTCTAAAGTCAAACACAACATCAGACTCTCAAGTCAAAACATCAATAGATAAGTCAAAACATCAATAGACCAGACTCTGAATATAAAAGTTTCAATACCAGACTCTGAAAGAATAAGACTTTGAACCAAGCACCATATCAGCCTCTAAAATTAGAATCGACTCAGCAAGTCAGACCTGGTAAAAGAAGCAAGGAAAAGAATCGACTCAGCATCATTCACCCTGGCACACCGACCTAGGGGTTTGGGTCAGGGTTGCAGTATCTTGTGCTTGAGTATGGATGACGTAAGTCCTACATGAAAGTTTGAGCCTCCAAAAGGCTGATATGACGGGAGTTGGTTAGAGACTTTCCTTCTGACACACGGAACATTGTATGAGTGGTTGAATTGCAGGCTGTCACATGGGCAGAACGTGTTACAGAGGATAAATGTGAGAATGATGATTTTTTACTGACAGAGGGTGTTGAGTCAGAAGACCAGTGCTACTATTTGCAGAACAGTTGGGGAAAAAATAGCATGTGCGAAAATGACAGACTGGCGTGATCTGACGTCACGTGTTGGTGTAACAGTAAATTTAGAAGCCTATATAAAGGGGTTGAAGATTCAGATTTAAGGGTTAGCAACATATATATTCCACAACTTGTAAAAAAGCTCCAAAAGCTTAGTGATAGAGAGAGAACGATGGCCGGTCTTGACCCGAGCTCGTAATAAATTATATTTCTTTGTTCTCGTGGACGTATGTGTTGGGGTTTTATCAGAGCAGCTGATGAGCGGAAAATATATTAATATTTACCGTCTCTTTTACTTAATATTTTGTTTAGTTTCTTGAGTTTTGTGAATATTTTGATGTATTTTGCGTAGTTTATAGATAAATAAGGTTTCAGGACTCACTAAAATCAAATTGGGGCCAAAACAGCAAAAAATAAAATAAAATGGCAAAATTGGAATTTCTGTGTCGCGATGCGCACAACCTCTACGTCACAACGAGATGACATCATCAGCATGCCGACACTTGTCATCATGACATCAGCACAATAATTCAATATGCCGACACCACACGTCATTGCTTACGTCAGCATGACGTCAGTGTCGTGATGCACACAACTTCATATGTCGTGACGCCGAGCCAATAATTCTACCGACAACCACGTGTCATCATCTCGTGAAAGCCGCGTACATGTGTCGAAGATCAACGGCGCATCGCGATGTACAGGACTTCACGCGTCGAGACGAGCATGACCAAATTTTACCTATAAATTGAGGCCGAAATCAGAAGGAAAATTCATACATTCTTCTGGGGATTTCCTTAAGAATACTAAGAAGATTGTATCTTGTTTGTTTATTTAAAGCTTTCTTGTATTTAATTTTTATTTTATGAAATAATACTTTCTTTATTTTAATTTTCAGTATGAGGAGGTAACTCTCCTCTGCTGGGGTGAAATGTGAAGCTTTTATTACTAATATTTAGATTAATCTCCCCTAATTATAATATATAAACTATTTTAAAACCTCACTTAATGGGATACCGCCTTTATGGTCAGTTGGACTTAATTAAATTGATTTTAACCTGACTAAATTGGATACTGCCTTTATGGTCGGTTGTAATTAATCTAAAATCTGACTTAATCAGGATACCACGTATATGGTCAGTTGGTAATGTCATGCAAGTTTATATATTATAATAAGAGAGATATTTAAAATAAAAGTAATAAAAGTGGATCATCTAACCCCCAACATTTTCTTTTACTGTTAATTTATCTTTTTAATTTCCAAGCTTTATTTTATGTCATTTACTTTATTTATGTCTTTATTAATCCTAGATATGTGTGGTAACTAAACCCCTTATCTAGGGTTGTGATGAATTCCAATATCACCGTTTTATAAGTGGTTATTTTATGCCTTGGGTATTATAAAGGTTTATTTATTGAGTCTTAAGCTTAATGCTTCTTGTTAACTGGTCATTAATAAGATTGATTTGGTAAACTTAAAATGAACTTGGAAAATGGATTTTAGGTTTAACCTTAGACTCAATAGCTCACGATCTCACCTTGGGGGAAGAGACTCTTAAGTAGATTTCCTTACATGATAGAAATATACCTGTCGGGCGGGGGTAGCCATAATTGGAACTCAAACTTAATGAATTCAGATAACTTGGTTAACATATGAATATAGTTAATTGGGTTACTCTGGGTGTTTGCATCTTACCATCGGAAGAGGCTTTTATATATTTTCGTGTTCCAGGTTAGTAAACCGATATATTGCACAAACATGAGATAATCACTTTATATTTTAAAGATATTGGAAGGATTCACTACCCTAAATAGTTTTATAATATTGATTTTTCCTTTCATTTACTTTCGCACTGTTTTATTTTACTTGTTTCAGACAAAAATCACCATCCAAACAACAATCAATCTATTAGATACTTGTAAACATTTAACGTCATAAATTAATAGCTAAGGTATTAAGTCCTCATGGGATTGATACATTTTATACTACTTGAGCGATACGTGCGCTTACGTAACGTGTGTGATTTCACCGATCAAGTTTTTGGCGCCGTTGCCGAGGATTTATTTATCTTTCACTATTAATTTTGAGGTTAGATACATTTACTTGTGTCTAATTTATTTTTACTTATTATTTTTATTTTCTCGTGTTTCAGGTTCTTAGTCACTACATGAGAAGAACCAGAAACTTTGAAATCCGATCGCTTGACCCAGAAATTGAAAGAACCATCAGACAGTTGAGAAGGGAAAGGCGAGAAGGTCAAAAAGCACTAATCAATATGGAACTTGAACCGTTGGAAGTTGCACCACCAATTCCCATTCGAGACAGAACTATTCCGGTGGTTAACGGCTTCATTCATGCATTGTACTTCCTCTCTTACCAACAAATGCGTGTGACATCAAAACATGCATTCATATGATACAACAATCAGTTCAATTTAGGGGAAATGCAATTGAATATCCTAATGCCCACATCAGCAACTTCCTGTAAGTTTGCTGCACATTCAATTACAACCGAACAGCAGAAGGAGCAATGAGACTGCATGTTTTCCTATATTCCTTGAAAAACAGAGCTAAGGCTTGCCTCCATTCACTACCAGCAGTTTCCATCACAACTTGGAACACTCTAGCCACTAAATTCCTTGCAAAGTACTTTCCCCCAGCCAGAACTGCAAAGCTAAGGAATGACATCACATCTTTTGTATAACATGACTCAGAATCCATCTGCGAAGCTTGGGAAATGTACAAGGAATTGCTCCGGAAATGTCCTCACCATGAGATTGCAAAATGACTACAAGTCCAAACCTTCTACAATGAACTTTCTGGACTAATGAGAACCATAATTTATGCTGCTGCTGGAGGAGCTTTAATGGCAAAAGGAGAAGATCAAGCCTGTGACTTAATTGAAGAAATGACCAACAATAATTCTTTGTGACCAACAGAAAGAAGCATGATCCAACGAATAGCATGAATTTACGAAGTTGGAGCCAACACAGCATTGAGTGCCAATCTAGATTAGATTTACAAAAGTCTGGATACTCTTAACATGAAGTTTAATGTTGGATCCACAATATCACCATATGGATGAGCACCATAGGCAGAATCATACAACCAACATAATGAATTATTTAATTGGTGAATTCTCCATAATACTGACTAAATTGGATCTTCATATGCTTAGTTGACATGTATTATCAACATACATGGTAACATACGGCCATGAGTTGTAAGTGAAAAGTTTGTAATAATCAGTGCTCTAGTTTAATTGGAGGAAGCATCTAAAAAATCAATGGAATAATTAAAAAAATTAATTAAATATCTGAGATCCGAGTAATTAACTCCGTAGGGGTATTTTAACCATAGTACCCTAAAGCCAACTGGTTTGGGAGTCACTGGCCCAAAGCTAGCTACATGGATTAAAGATGTTATAAAAAAAGGAGATATCTGAGATCCGAATAATTAAGTCTGTAAAGGTGTCTTAACACCTAGTGCCCTAAAGCCAACTGGCTTGGGAGTCACTGCCCCAAAGCTCACTACATGGATTGAAGATGTTCTAAATAAATAAATAAAATAAAATAAAATAAAAAATAGAAAAAGTACCATTGCGAAAAAGGTGTGAATTCTGATATAACTTTATGATAAAAATATTACTCTCTTTTTAACTGCACTTATGAATATTGTGGGCACAATAAGCTGATTAATAATTTGTTGGTTGTGTATATGGAGAATGGTAAAAATAATCGGAGAATTTACTTATTTGGTAATTTAGAAAGAAAGAAAACAACTATTAACTTGGATAAGAAGTTTCACTTGTTTAGTCACTAACTTGTTTGATCTTTTTGCTTTTGTGTGCATTTGACGTTTGTGGGTATCGTTGCTGTAAGCCCTCACGAGACTACAACTCGTCCACTATGGACACCTAGAGGTTTAAAGGCTTGTTGCATACGCTAAATGCAATCGTGATCCCTACGAAAGTGGCTTAGTTTAATTTTATTTTAAAGCTGTTTATTGTATTTTATTTAATTGTTTTTCTCGAGAACTAGCAAAATGTTAGGTTTGGGGGGTGTGATGAGCGGAAAATATATCAATATTTATCACCCCTTTTACTTAATATTTTGTTTAATTTCTTGAGTTTTGTGAATATTTTGATGTGTTTTGTGTATTTTATAGATAAATAATGTTTCAGGACTCACTGGAATCAAATCGGGGCCAAAACAGCGAAAAAAAGAACAAAAGGGCAAAATTGGAATTTCTGCGTTGCGGCACGCACAACCTCTGCGTCATGACGCGACGATTTCATCAGCCTGTCGACACTTGTCATCATGATGTCAGCACAATAATTCAACCTGCCGACACCACACGTCATTGCTTACGTCAGCATGACGTCAGAGTCGCGACACGCACAACCTCACGCGTCGCGACGCCGAGCCAATAATTCTGTCGACAACCACGTGTCATCATCTCATGAAAACCACATACACATGTCGAAGATCAACGATGCGTTGCAACGCGCAGGACCAAATTTTGCCTATAAATTGAGGCCGAAATCAGAAGGAAAATCCATACCTTCTTCTGGGGATTTCCTTAAGAATACTAAAAAGATTGTATCTTGTATTTTTATTTAAAGCTTTTTTTTATTTAATTTTATTTTATGCAATAGTTCTTTCTTTATTTTACTTTTTAGTATGAGGAGGTAACTCCTCTCTACTGGGGTGAAAGGTGAAGCTTTTATTACTAATATTTAGATTAATCTCCCATAATTATAATACATAAACTATTTTAAAACCTGACTTTATGGGATACCGCTTTTATGGTCGGTTGGACTTAATTAAATTGATTTTAACCTGACTAAATTGGTTACCGCCTTTATGGTCGGTTGGAATTAATCTAAAATCTGACTTAATCAGGATACCGCCTATATGGTCGGTTGGTAATGTCATGCAAATTTATATATTATAAGGGATATATTTAAATTAGAAGTAATAAAAGTGGATCCTCTAACCCCAACATTTTCTTTTACTGTTAATTTATCTTTTTAATTTCCAAGCTTTATTTTATGTCATTTACTTTATTTATGTCTTTATTAATCCTAGATATGTGTGGTAACTAAACCTCTTATCTAGGGTTGTGATGAATTCCAATATCACCGTTTTATAAGTAGTTATTTTATGTCTTGGGTATTATAAAGGTTTATTTATTGAGTCTTAAGCTTAATGCTATTTGTTAACTGGCCATTAATAAGATTGATTTGGTAAACTTAAAATGAACTTGGAAAATGGATTATAGGTTTAGCCTCAATAACTCACGATCTCACCTTGGGGCAAGAGACTCTTAGGTAGATTTCCTTACATGATAGGAATATACCTGTCAGGCGGGGGTAGCCATAATTGGAACTCAAACTTAATGAATTCAGATCACTTGGTTAACATAAGAATATAGTTAATTGGGTTACTCTGGGTGTTTGCATCTGACCATCGGAAGAGGCTTTTGTATATTTTTGTGTTCCAAGTTAATAAACCGATATATTGCACAAACATGATATATTCACTTCATCTTTTAAAGATATTGGAAGAATTCACAACACTATATAGTTTTATAATATTGAATTTTCCTTTCATTTACTTTCGCACTGTTTTATTTTACTTGTTTCAGACAAAAATCATCATCCAAACAACAATCAATCTATTAGATACTCGTAAACATTTAACATCAAAAATTAATAGCTAAGGTATTAAGTCCTCGTGAGATCGATACATTTTATACTACTTGAGTGATACGTGCGCTTGCGTAACGTGTGTGATTTCACCGATCAGCGGCGCAGCGGAAGAAGCGCGGTTCGGGCAAAATCGTAGTTTAAAATTTTTAAACTTACGAATAAATTATTCAATATCCAATACTAATAATTCATTTATATTTCACCTAAATATATTTATTCGATATCATATAACGACATAAATAATATAGAAACACCGCGAAACTTTTGCGAAATTGTTTTTCCGCAAAATAGCATAAAACGTGTTTCCGACCGAACCGACCGACCAATGCACATAGGGAATGCCCAGGTCAGCCCCAAAAATATTTGGACAAATAATGGATAACTCACTGTTTAGACAGCCGTTACCCGCTAACGCCATTTTTCACAGTTTTCACGTATTTTCACTCCGAAATAATTTCCGGTAATTATTTTCTTGGGCAATTAAAATAAACTTATTTATTTTAATTACTCAATACTTAAAAAATGAAATTTTACCAAGAAATCATATTTCTTGAAAATTATCGTTTGACCCCTATATTTTATATTTTGTTCATTTTAGTCATCAAATTGTCAAATATAATTTTGGATGATTCCAAATCAGTTATAAAATGATTTTCAACATGTCCAATACATCAAAATATAAATTACAACGAAATCCCACTAAATTCCAAAATTACCGAGAAGCCCAAAAGGTTTCCAAATTTTGCAATTTAGTCCAATCTTGTTCAAAACAAGTCATCAACTCCAATCAATCTCAAATTTAATATGTATCATATACACACCATAATGTATCACATATATGAAAATCCCCAAAATTGGAATAGGTTAAGAACCCTAATTTCATAAATTACTCCAATTAATCAATTTACACTAAATTGAATAAATTCAATACTTTAATCAATTCTTTAACACACCAAACAAGTCTCATCACTTTGAAACAATTCAAGAACAATTATAGGTCATAATTGAGTGGCCTTAAAACTCTAAAATGGCAACTTGATTACTAATTAATCAAAAGAATGCTTAATAACCATTTATAAGCATAATTAGTTCATACACACATGCAACATCAATCCAACAAGTTTCCAATCAATTAATTTACATAAGTAAAGAGTAGAGAAAATTCTAAGTAACACATATTGAAGCTTAGAAACATGGAAACAATTTTCAAGTTGAAGAAAATAAGAAAATACTTACAAAATCAAATTTTTCCCAAGCTTTTTCCTTTTTATTCTTCAAATTTCTCTCAAAATTTACTTAGTAAATATTTAGTAACTTGTGATGTTGTTGAAAATGAAATAAAAAATAAATCATTTCAATTTCATTTCATAAGTTACTTGTTTGATTTGGTAACTATTACCTTAAAGTAAATCAACAAGTGTTACCAATGAAAATGGTGTCATTTCCTAACATTAATCATGGCATAAGATATTTATAAAATAATTACTTTAATAATTTAACATTTAAATAATTAAATAATTAAATATAAATATCTTAAATATATGTATTATATGTACATTAAATAATCAAAATACATACATAAATGATATATGTCAAATATCATAATTTCACAATTAATTAATGTGTATTTAATAATATCAAATATTAAATACAAATACACATTAATTAGGAGATGACCATTAGGTCCATTTGCATGTATTTTCCATTTAACGGTTAAACGATTTATAAATAATCTCCATTATTCATAAAAAACTACCATAGTGCTCTACGAGCATATTTCATTAGTGAGACTCTCTAGATTCAGGCATATCCGTCACGAAATCAAATTCCGTGTCCATAATTCACCCGCCCGTAAATTATAACGAACACGGATAAACTCGCTGAATCATACAGGTCGAGGTCATTGCATACGTTTAATCTCTCCGTCACAGGTATCCGGATTATGCCAAAGATATAAATATAAACGTCAAATCTCTATACGTATAATCATGTTGACGTATCTATTAGCAATCTTCTAAATAACACTCGGAACTTACTTCCGAAGTATACCACGACCATTGATTTAACAGATTGCTAATCATATAATGAATACATATGTTGTGTACACACGACTGACAGATCCTTTCTTGATACACAGAGGATATCATGAGCATGAGTCCACACCCAACAAACAGGCGGAGGTCTAATCTTAATAGATCAGTGACGTGACTGTCATCTAAGTGTGGAGGATAACTCATTGATCCACAGTGGTATCTCAAGTCAAAGAATCATTATGCTACTCAACCCGAGAAGATTTCTATTGACGTTGGTGTACCGTCTATTAGGTAATCTTCGGTGAGTCGTTCAGTGTTTATCAAATAAACACCTACACGTCTATACGAGTCTCCTAAGACTCATGGTTCATTGGGATAAACCATCGGACCAAGTTCGATATACGATATGTACCAGTCTTAGTGGATTTTACTAACCGACCAGTGTCAGTAAATCTTGACTAGGAACTCTATTTAATAATATATTTCTAGTAGTGACACTTCCCAATGTCAATTACAAGCTACGTTGTAATTGTGCACTACATTATATATTATCGGGTCTTTGTCTAATATATATATCACTAAACATGATTAGTTTCAATCTAATGAATTAGATCGAATTTATATAATTAAAGACAAAAGGTGCAACCATAAATAAGTAATATTATGGAAAAAGGTACTGCTCGTATTCATGAATCGGACATAAATACGATTCGGATTGGCGCTCCTAGCACCAACCCTAACAGTAGGTTGGAGCCACTCTCCGCCGAACCATGTTAATCTTTTATTTTCTCTGTGATTTTCTATTTGCTTGCCAAGTTTGTTTTGGTTCACAACTAACCAAACAAATTCACTACTTGTGGGAGGTTTGTTCGAGGAGTAGATTTTCTGAATTACCCTTGGAACGAAAAATAATTGTCAACAGTTGGCTCTGTTTGTGGAGAATAGTATAAAAAGTAGTAAACATACTAAAACGATGGCATGAGATGGAAACCACAGAACTTTAGAGGATTCGACAATGGAGTGGATGAAAAAGATGAAAGAAACCCTACGAAATGAAAGGGAATATGCTGGAAATGAGAGAGGAAATATCAACTTTGTTGTGTTGATGGTTACTACTATTATTTCCAAAATTGCTACCTTCCAACTCCATATCCATATCTTGAAACCTACAGAGTCCCTATTTTTCTTCACTATTCCACTTCAATAACTGATCATCAACAAGTAGTAGTGTAACAACCACCCCACGTTGTTATGGCTGAGCCATTCACTGAACTAATAACATGAGGAATAGATGGAGAAGTAATCAAATGTAAAATTGGAGGCCCATGTTTAATCATAGGGACTATTTCTTCCATTCTTTTAGAAATTTATAGTAGCAGAAACATCTCATTTTGCCTGTCATAAACTATGGGAATAACACTACTGTTATGATCAGAATTATCCCCAATAGATTCACTCGTGAAATGTTGATGGATTTCCTCGATGACCATTGCATGGAGGAAGATAAAAAGGCATAACTAAATAAAAAGGCCTTTGTGTCAGCATTTGATTTCTTATACTTGCCTATTGATTTTAAAAATGGGATGAGCAAAGGTTATGTTTTTGTTAACTTTACTGACCCAATAGCCGTTTGGAGATTTTACATTGTTGTCCGCCACAAGCCACATAATATGGAGATGTTGAGGCATCATCAAACATGAAGCTTGGAAGGTGACCTATATAACAAGATTGGGTGGGAGGACTTACTTGACGATTGTAGCCTCAAGATGATCATATCACGCATGGTGTAAGGACCTGTGTGGCATTCGACATCTTCATTTAAGGTACATAGTGCGAGGAGGGCTCCAAAATTTGCATGGCATTTAGAACCTCGGGGTAACCATAGCACGTACGGTTAGAGGGCCTCCGTGGAGATTGCAGCATCGGGGTCTGAATAGCATGTGGAGGGATCATGCCTCTATGGTGTTTGTCACTCAGTCTATGGTGACTCGTATAGATATGTAGGTGTTCATAGTGGATAAACACTAAATGATTCACCGAAAATTCATAATATACGGTACACCAACGTCAAGAGAAATATTCTCAAGTCGAGCACCATAATGGTCATTTGACTTGAGATACCATATTGGATATGTGACTTATCTTTCACACTATAATGACAGTCACGTCATCGACCTTTCTAGGTCAGATCTCCATCTATTCGTTGGGTGTGGATTGATACTCAGAATATCCGTTGATGTATCCTGATATGATCTGTCAGTCATGTGTATAGGATTCAGGTATCCACTTCATGAAATTATGATATGTTAAATCAATGGTCTTGGTACACTACGAAAATGAATTCCGAGTATTATTAAGAGATCGCAGATCTATACGCCGACGAGATTATAACTTAGGAGATTTGACACCAATATTTATGTCTCTGGTATAATCTAAATACTTATGACGGATAGATTATACGTATGTGATTACCTCGACTTGTATAGTTTAGTGAGAATATCTGAGGCCATTATAATTTACGAGTTGGTGAATTATGGTTATGAAATTGGATTATGTGACAGATATACCTGAATTTAGAGACTCACATACTGAAACATACTCTTAGATCACAATGACAACAAATTATGAATAATATTGATTTTTCATAAATCGTTTAGCAGTTAAACGAAAATACGTTTTTGGGGGTATTTCAATCATTTTCATAATTAATATGTATATTTATTTGATACATAATTTGATTTGATATACATTAATTAATTGTCAAATAGGATTTGGACATATGTCATACATATATGTAAATTTATCATTTAAAGTAAATGATATTTACATAAATTAATTATTTTTAATTATTAAATCAATTAATTAATTATTAATAAATGCCTATATGTTATAATTGGTGTAACATATTGTGGATGTTGGTCTTCGCCCGATGTCCACAATCGAGAATCTACTGTATGGGTGTTGGACAATTATGACCCATAGCGTCACTATTTGTAAAAGACATTGTGTTTTTGTACAAATTAATTATGTAGCAATGGAAATTGCCTTTTATCATTTCGTAATTAGATTACTTAAATGTGTGAATGATGAAAGTCCTTATGATTAGTTCCAGATTGATAAGATATGAGACAGTATCAATCCATAAAGGTTTAATCATTAAATATCTCTAGTCGTAGTATTATCGAGACTGGACATCGATAATGCGGAATAGACTAGTATTGCACGTGTGCGTGTTATGGAAGCGTAACATCATAATTCTCATGTATTTAAGTATTGGATATTTATGCAAGTGTGATAGGAGGTTGTGTTTTACCGATGGTACGGAAAATAGCTTCGCTCTGGATAGACCCCGCGGAATCCCATTGGTAGTATGACTATGTGTCTATGGGAATCCGCATCATGGTAGTTGTATTTGGTTTTAACCTGAGACTTGCATCGCTAGTACTTGCGACAATCAATACGCTTTGGTTTTGGTCGTCCAGGACTTTAACAGGTTCTGTGTACGCCTCTTCTGGGTTTATTGAGACTCGTAGTGTATTGGATGTGATGTCAAGACGGAAGTATCACTTCAGTCATATGGAGATGATGATCACGCAGGGATACATAACTCGTTCTCTAAGAGTTGCAACCATCGGGATAATATGACTAGGTCATGATTATCCGATAATAAAGAGACTAGTTACTGGTGATCCGATATATGCTTCGTACGGGGCAGACACTATTCCAGCCCCAGGCCTTACATGTGACATCCGATACTGGATCGCAATACGTAATACTACGTATACTACACCTGATATAGATCGTATATTCCATTAAGAATATTTCTGGAGAATTGGGTAGGCATGGCGCTTTGCTAGAAGCCAACTTTGTCTCGTAAATCGGTAAAAACGTATTACTTGGTACGTACGTGTTCGGATAGTCCGACGACCGGATTTACTGCCAACATATCCAGGGATTTCTTGGGTCACTTCCCGAAGATTCACCGATGACGTATGATTCGAGCATAATTAATCTGGGATTAATTACGGAGAGACTTTATCTGGGATAAAGTACTATTTGAAGAGAGAGAAAGATTAATTTGGAATTAATCGATAAAATAATATATTTTATATATTAAACGAAATTAGATTTCGACGCGGAATTAAAATTAGATTTTAATTCGGGCAAATGAGTTAATTTAGAATTAATTCGTTAGCGATGTGAATAGTGATTTTGCTAGGCATAATTATTTAATTAAATTCGATTTAATTACGTCGCGACGAAAGTTCGTTAATTCAGAATTAGCGAACCCGAGCCCGGGAGTGTCTGCGGGCCCACTCACATTTTGAATCGAGTGGGGCCCACATGTCACATCACATGTCACTTCACTTGTCACCTTAAGTTGCTTTTGGTTGATGGGTTTAGGTGAAGTTGTTGATGACTTCTTTTACACTCCAAAGTCATGCCTTGAATGACTTTTACCAAACCAATATTTGGTATATCAATTAATTGTTTTTTGAAAACAATTACACAAGTCTTCACTCTGTCCTCAATGACCGAAAATTGAAGCAATTTTCTTCTCCCCCCTTGTTCTTCACTTGGCCGAAAGTTTGCAAGAACAAGATCAAAAATTGTGGCAATTTTTGAGTGCTAGCACACACATCAAAGGAATCATATCAAGGTGTTAGGGAAACCAACTTGAGAGCTTAGAATCTACACAAAGCGTGGAGCTTGATCATCTTCTTCCTTGGACCATCTTGGCAGAACCTAGTGGGAAATTTTTTTTGTTTGACGCATCCTATATCCGATCAATGTAAGTGTGTTTCCTCCACTATTCTTTGATTATTCATTCACATTTCTATGCTTAATTTGATCTTGGGACTAAACCTAGAAACCCAAAAATGTGGGCACTAGCGATCTTGCAAAACGAAGGTAGGGTGAGCGGGGAGTACTGCACACCGGTGTGGTGGAAGCCCTAGGATCTCCGACGCCCAAGTCAGTAATGTGGATGAGAAGAAAGTAGGAAGAACAAGGCTTGATGTTACCTCAATCTCTGTTTGTTTTCCGTGAGGGCAGGGTATTGGTATTTCGAGGGTGAGATACTAGAGAACTGAATAATCTCGAATGCCCTTCCCAAGCCAAAACCTTTTCCTTTTATAAGCCCTTCGAAGTAGGCTCATTCACTTCTTTTTCCCGTTGGAACCTCTGTAACAGTCAATTTAATGGAGGAGTTTATGAGTTTAGGCGTTTTCTAATTTGGTAACTGATGAGTCTGTGGGTCATCTTCATCTGGTCTCTTGGTTAAAATGGGCTTGGGCTTGTGAGGTCTCTCGGTCCAATATCGATCCCCAAGCCGGGTTTATTAGCGGGTTTCGGGTTTTTGTTGTTGGCCCAGAGATGAAATATTGATTCTACCCTTGGGCCTAAACTTGGCCCGTACAGTTTGTCTCATACTCTCTAAGTCTAGAAGTTTTTGACTTGGAGAGTATTTATGTGCATGTCGAATGAAAACAGGGTGTGGGGTACTTGTTTACTGATCCTGACTGAAGCTCAGAGCTAATTCACACGATGTTATCGTACGTACTGAGGGAAGTCCATGACTTCAATTGACTCAACATGAGTCCTCGGGGGACGTCCCCGGTCGACTGAACCAAATGGAGGTTTCAGAAGCTAAATTCACACGACATTTTCGTATGGACTGAGGGAAGTCCATGTCTTTATTTGACTCGACATGAGTCCTTGGAGGATGTCCCCGGTCGACTGAACCAGATGGAGGTTCAGGAGCTAAATTCACACGACTTCGTCGTACGGACTGAGGGAAGTCCATGTCTCATTTGACTCGACATGAGTCCTTGGGGGGATGTCCCCGGTCGACTGAACCAGATGGAGGTTCATGAGCTAAATTCACACGACATTGTCGTATGGACTGAGGGAAGTCCATGTCTTCATTTGACTCGACATGAGTCCTTGGGGGGATGTCCCCGATCGACTGAACCAGATGGAGGTTCAGGAGCTAAATTCACACGACATTGTCGTATGGACTGAGGGAAGTCCATGTCTTCATTTGACTCAACATGAGTCCTTGGGGGGATGTCCCCGATCGACTGAACAAAATGGAGGTTCATGAGCTAAATTCACATGACATTTTCATATGAACGAGGGGAAGTTCATATCTTCATTTGACTCGACATGAGTCCTTGGGGGATGTCCCCGGTCGACTGAACCAGATGGAGGTTCAGGAGCTAAATTCACAAGATATTGTCGTATGGACTGAGGGAAGTCCATGTCTTCATTTGACTCGACATGAGTCTTTGGGGGATGTCCCCGGTCGACTGAACCAGATGGAGGTTCAGGAGCTAAATTCACACGACATTATCGTATGGACTGAGGGAAGTCCATGTCTTCATTTGACTCGACATGAGTCCTTGGGGGATGTCCCCGGTTGACTGAACCAGATGGAGGTTTATGAGCTAAATTCACATGACATTGTCGTATGGACTGAGGGAAGTCCATGTCTTCATTTGACTCGACATGAGTCTTTGGGGAATATCCCCGATCGACTGAACCAGATGAAGGTTCAGGAGATAAATCACATGGCATAAGCCTTCAGTCATTGTCACGTTGTGTCTCACCGTGGGGGCTCTTAATTGAAAGATTCCCCTGTGGCATGATGGGACTTCACTGCTTTCTAGGTTCTTCTTCACTTATTTAATAGAACCCTAGTACGAGTTTCGAGGCATTTTTGGCGGGAATTCGAGGCGCCAAAAAGGATGGTATAGAAGGGAGTTTTGAGAGCTCATTTGCCTCATTCACAAAATCTCGTTTCAGCTATCAAGTAGAGAGAAGTCTCAAGCTCTTCAAGGTATTCTTCAAAACTCATCTTCTGTTCTTCAACACATTTAAACATTCATAGTGTAGATTCAAGATGTTCTTAGACATAATAGGCTATTTGATCTTTTGAATCATAGATTTATATTTGAAATTATGTTTGAGGATTGGGTTAGAGTTTGATCTTTTAGGAATAGATTTTTAAGGAATATCGTGTTCGTATGCTTGTCGTCTGGAAAATGTTGAATGAAGAATCCTTAGGCAGTTTAGGAGCCGATATTGATAGGTTTGTCGAATCAAGTTCTAGCGAATCGAAAGAGGAAGAAGTATATAGAGATTGGTCGTATCAAGATTTGATCGAGACGGGGTTAATAACCGTAGCAGAGTTATCTCAAGAGGTTCATACTGAAGTTATACCACTTAGGACTTTACCAGCAATTGGAGCGTCGAGTGCAGCTCCTAACACTAGTGAACCAACAAACCTGTTAACAAAAAACCCTGCTAGTCGAGTGACTGAGAAATGATTGAGGGAAATGAAGTGCAAGTATAGATTTCCAGATTCATTAAAATTAAGGCTCCATCTGTCGAGTGAAAGAATTGATTACAAAGTCCCAGGCTGGATTGGGTTCTATGAGCGACCCTTTGCTGATGGATTGAGGTTCCTCATACCAAGATTAGTTTGGGAGGTTTTAGACCATTTTTCAGATCGCACATTCTCAGCTGATGCCTAATACTTTGAGGATTCTGTTGTCGATTGAATGCATGACCTTCGAATTATGAGTGTTCTTCAAAGTGAAGGATGTGCTATCCACATACTACCTAAAAGAACACCTGACTGAGAAGGGAATATACACTTTATTTCTTCGGCAGAGGAAAAAATATTTAATTACTGGACTCCCAACAAATGATAGGGGAAATTGGCAATCTGATTATTTCTTTGTAAGGGGTGAGAGTATATTTGGGTCAGCTGGAGCTAGTCGAATCCCAGAATATTGGAGTTTGTCGAGTGAGTATCATATCTTCATCATGCATTCTCTTTGAATATATTTAAAAATATGACTAATCTTATATTTGTCTTTTACAGATTCTTTGCGAAACCGGTCGTTTGAGATAACAAGTTGAACCGTCTCCAACACTAAAGCAATCTTGGCTTTACCTCCCGAAGAGAGAGATTGGACGGTCATCTTGGTAGAGAAAAGACTGAGGGCAACTCTGTTGTTGAAGAAGATCCATAATCATGAAGGTACACTTTTGGCCCTTAGTAAACACATTTTGGCCGTGTTATACTGTAGTTGGTCGTGTCGAGAGACTTTTGGAGAGGCAAAGTTTTTAAGGCCTTTAACTCCCGAAGAACGTTTGTGCGCAGAAGATATAATGTCGGGTCCTTTCAAGGTATCTTTAATTGACGAAATGAAGAGTCGAAGGAAAGCTAAGAAAGAAAAGGGGATGGAGCCGGAAGTTGAAAGGGTTGAAGCTCCTAAACTCAAAGAAGTCGTATCAGACGAGGCTGTAGTGGAGAAGGGAAAGTCGACTGAAATGATTATGGATGTTAAGAAAATGAAAGTCGTTACCGAGGTGGAGGAAGATGTTGACAATGTTATTATAAGGATTCCTCACGGGTCGACTGCGATCTCGGACCCTTCTAGTATTAACACATTTGTGAAAGGGCTCCTTCTGGAGGAGGATGAAGATAGGCTAACGAATATAGGCCCAGTTGAGGCAATGAAGAATACAACAACTTTAAGTTATCAAGTACGTATACTTAAGTTTTTTTATATTTCCTTTATATTGGTCGAATGATTTCTAACTTGGAATTTTTCAGACACTGGAGTGCAGCTTATACATGCAAAAATATGCCGAGTCGAGTCAGAGAAGGATCAGGGAATTGGAGAAAACCTTGTATGTAGTGAGGAAGGAAGCATCAGAGTTGAAGTCCGGGTTGGATGCTTCTGAGAAGAATGGGAAAGGGCTCGATAAGGAGTTGAAGGAGACCAAAGCTACCCTCAAAATGGAGAAAGAGACGTTTGAAGCAACGATTGAAGCTTACCAGCAGAGCTTTGATAATGTAAAGAAGGAGAATGAGCAACTACTCGAACAAATGGAGGGGATTGCCTTTGAATCCATGATGAAAGATATAAGTGACTTGATGAAGGATTATCTTGCTGGGAAGCATGTCGAATGGAAGCCAGAGAAATGGATTCGAGAGTATGAAAGATTTGTAGCTGGGCTTTCCTTTTCGACTGAGGACGGTGAAGAATAAAAATGTGATGAAGTCGAGTCAAAGAAAGATGAAGTTAAGGAGGTCGCAGTTCCCGAAGTCAAAATAGGAGTGCCCGAAGGTCAGGTGGAGGAAGGAGAAGATGTTGGACCGACGGGAGTCGAGCCTGATTTTTGGGAAGAAGATGTTCCCTAGCACTCATGTGGCGACTGAAGAACAACCAGCTAGTGCTCTAGAAGTTTAAGAACTTTGCTAATCTAATGTACTTTTGTTTATTTTGTTTTTTTTGTTAACATTTGGTATAAGACTATTGTTTATCGAATGGAAAGTAAGTTCTCAATCTAAGATTGCATTTTATTTCAACGTCGAATGAACTTTTGCAAACAACAAATCATTTATTTCATACTCGAAAGACAACTAAGCAGACACGTATGTATTACCAGTAGAATCGCTTAAGATGAATGGCGTTCCAACTGTTGCAGATGAGTGTTCCTTCCATGGTTTGTAATCTGTAGGCTCCTCTCCCAATGATTTTTGTGATGAGGTATGGACCTTCCCAGTTCGGTCCCAGTTTACCATCTCCAACCTCCTTGGTGTTCTGGAAAACTCTGCGTATGACCCAATCTCATACCTTGAAACTTCTGCTTCTGATATTTTTATCAAAGTATCTGGCCATCCTCTGTTGATGGGCAGCTAGTCGAATGGAAGCTCGGTCTCTCACTTCATCAATTGTATCGAGACTGTAATTCATAAGTTGTCGATTCGATTCCTCATTGAGCCATTGGTAGCGTGGGGATGGGATGGTTTCTTCAGTTGGTATTACTGCCTCCGTACCAAACGCCAGAGAAAATTGGGTTTCACCAGTAGACGACCGGGCCGTTGTCCTGTAACACCACAATACTCCCGGGAGTTCGTCTACCCATGCACCTTTAGCTTTCTCCAATCTTTTTTTCAAAGTGTTCAGTATTATTTTGTTAGACGACTCGGCCTGGCCGTTAGCTTGTGGGAAGCGTGGGGTTGAAAAGCTTAACTTTATGCCCCAATTTTTGCAGAAATCTTGAAAATGATGGCTGATGAATTGTGAACCATTATCAGTCACAATTTCTCCTGGTATGCCGAATCAACATATGATATTCTTCCAGATGAATATATGTGCCTTTTTGTCGCGTATCCTGGCGAACGGTTCTGCTTCGATCCACTTCGAGTAGTAATCCGTAAGTACAAGCATGTAGACTCGCTGTCCTAGGGCGGTTTGAAGTTTCCCAACGATGTCCATTCCCCACTTCATGAACGGCCAGAGAGATAAGATGGGATTGAGTCTTTCTGGTGGGATGTGTGAGACTGGAGTAAACCTTTGATATTTTTCACACTTCTTAGTGAATTCTGCAGAGTCGGTCCTCATCGTAGGCCAGTAGTAGCCTGTCGAGTGGGCTCGTAGTGCCAAACTCCTTCCTCCAGAATGATTCCCACATTCCCCTTCATGTAGATCTGTTAACACATGTTGCGCCTCTTAATGAGTGAGGCATCTCAGGTAGGGTCCGGAAAACGATCTTTTTAGAAACCGATCATCGAATAAAGTGAACCTTGCAGACTGTCTCTGGATTTTCCTGGCCTGGAGTTTGTATTCCGGGAGCTCACCTTCTTGTAGATACCTAATTATTGATGTCATCCATGAGTCGGCTGAATAGATTGAGGCGACCTCTTTTTCTTCTTTCCAAATTACTGGCCAATTCAAGTACACTACCGGTATTGATCGTGGTTTGTCTCCTTGCATCGTTGAACCAAGGGTGGCCAATGCATCCGCTTGGGAATTCTCGCTTCTTGGGACTTGGGTTATAGTGAGTTCCTCAAACATCGACTCAATATCTCTTACCTTTTGCAAGTATGATGTCATCTGTGGATCTCGTGCGTGATACGAACCTTGGAATTGATTGACAATCAGTTGCGAATCAGACGTTACTTCTATCTTTTTGGCTCCAAGTTCATTGGCCAAGGTTAGTCATGCTATCAACGCTTCATATTCAGCCTCGTTGTTTGTGACTCTGAAACCGCACTTGATTGCTTGCTGTAGTATGTCGCCTTCCGGAGTAATGATCATTATCCCCAAGCCATACCCATTTTTATTGCTGGATCCATCGACTGCAAGTTTCCAGGGGATGCTCGGATGGATAGAACGGACTTCCGTTTCGATTGCAGCCAGTAGGCTGGGGCTGAAGTCAGCTACAAAGTTCGCTAAGGCTTGAGATTTGATGGTAGTCCTGGGCAGCTATGTGATTTCGTGTTCCCCAAGTTCAATCGCCCACTTCGTCAATCTACCAGACAACTCTGGTTTATGGAGTATTGTAGGCACTGCATTTTTGCCTATAAGTCCCGATGATGAGCCTCGTACAGAGGCACTACCTCTTATGTCACGGAAGTCGCGGGAAACAGACGTCGGAAGGGAAAAGTCCAGAATTGACGTTTTGTTGGACTTTATTCGCTTGTTTAGCTTCGGGTTCACTCGTTGGACCTCCGTTTCAAAATCACCATTGGCCCAAAACCCAACCAAATCACACACCAAGCCCAAGAGACCAAAGCCCACGCCCTTTACACTCATTTACCTCTCCACTAACTATTCAAACAACCAAATTAACCCTCCACATGCATACCCCACGCATTTGACCTCCAATTTACCTTGCTCCTCATTTCAACAAAGTTTTCCAAGCCATTAATGGCATCCCCTCTCTAAGTCAAAAGAAACCACAAATCACCCTCCATTTTCAACAAAGTAGCCACCCAATTAATAACCCTCCAACAACATTAGCCTACCCAATTAATGCACCCATTTTGCCTATAAAAACAACCCAAAATCCTACTATCTTTCCCCGAGCACATACATAGCATATACAGCACAAGTCTCCCCTCTTCTCTCAAATTCACTCATGCCCACTGCCTCTGAAACAGCCTCTCACTCACGCACCAAACTGCCCTTGAATCCGCCCCATTCACTCACGCCCACTGCCTCTGAAATAGCCCCTCACTCACGCCCAAAATAGCAACAAATCACCCCTTCACTTTGTCCCACATCGCCTAGGAAATCCTCTCCATTGCTCACGCCCAAAACGCACACAAGCAATAAGCCCTCTCTACTCACGTAAGTAGCATAGTAACCCACTATCCCACATCGGTCAAGAACATAGACAAGAAACAAGTCCTCTCAACTCACGCTATAACACACGCCAAAACAGTAAGCTTAAACCGTGACCAGAAACCGCAGCGAAACGGAGTGAAAACATCGACCTAAACAGAGAAACAGCGAAGGAAAGCGCCGAACCAGTAAATCGGAGGAGTTGCGGAGCATCAACCCTTCCGACGATCGTATACCGCACTTTCGAGAAACGACAAAATAGGTTAGACCTGAGGGCACCTATTTTATTTATTATCCTTTATTTTTAGTTATTTTTTTTTTACTTTATTTTGCATGAGAATTGTGGATTGGTGTATGATGTGATTCCGGATGGACGAAATACGTGTTATCTCTTGTGATATATCGGATGGAAACTTGGACATAAATTCCGTAGCCGAATCTGAATTGACGGTATTGCGGTTTGCACTCGGGATACAACGCCACGTACCACTTAAGAGATTCAGATATTTCGTTAACCTTGTATTCAAGCATGATTTAGTCTAGTAGATTATTTAGCATGATTTAGTCTAGTATGTTGTTTATTTTTAAAGCATGATTATGTTACTTCTTTATGCATGATTTAGTTATTTTCTTTCGCAATAGGAGTTTAATTTACATTTATGTTTAGGTTGTTATTTATTTTTCGTATTTGATAATTCAACACGCTCATTGTGTGATATTGTATGTTTGCTGTTATGATAAATAACTTTTAAAGCATGAAAACTTAGATTTAAGCCGTATACGAATTTAAGTGTAGGTTACCTTTTTGCAAATGTTTGTTGAGTAGACTTGGTTAAAATTGTATAAATCCGTTCATTACAAGTGACATAAGTAAGGGACCATTCCGAACCCAACGGTTTGAGGTCTTCTCTTGCGAGGGGTGAGTGCGGCCTTAAATCATTTACCTAGTTCACACTGGGTGGCGACTCCATTTTATTCTCCGGTTTAGTCCTTGCGGGCTACTCCGTACTCCCAATCAGGCCGCGAGCCTGGAACAACGTCACTGATTTCTGTGTCCTACAGTCTGGCGACTCCACTGGGGATAGATAATTGGCCCCGAAATAATGTCTTATAATGATTATGATTTGTGCATTAGTTAACCGTGTCTATAGTGGGTTGAGGGGGTTTAATCAAAGGCATTATTAAAGCTTGGTAATGGTTTGGTGTCTTCCTTCATTCACTACCTTTCTACAAGGAAAAGATGTGAAGACACCTAGATAATCATGTACTAGTAGCTTACTGTGATGGACTAATTTGGAGGACTCGTTGTTTATTCGTGTCACCTAGGCGATAAGAGCCTAAGAGGCTTGGGTATTTAAGAGAGTTCGCTCCACCCTCCCTCTGGGGGATCTACAATGAGAAATTCATTTGACAGTCAGTCATGCACCATAACTCATTGGCACGTACCTTAAGGTATAAAAAAGGTGTGCTCACTTGGTCGCTCGAACCCTTGAGTGGGGAGTCCTAGTTGTGGGCAATCCTTCGTCAGCAAGAGCCTTTGTTTACACTTCTGAAACCTACATGTGAACCGTAGTCGTATGACCATTAGAAATTATTTCTTTATGTTTGTGTTTGGGATCATCGTCATTTGGATTCAGTTGGACCTCTTGTCAAGAGATATGAACTTGTTGAGCCATTTAAACTGGGACAAGTTCGTGTCCTTTGACAATTGAGCCGAAAGCTTCTAAAATGCCGATGGGCCATTTTGTGTTTAGGCCTCTTATTATTTGAAGTTGTTTATCCATGTTATCGCAAAAGTATAAACTTGTTGGGCCTTTTCAACTGGGACAAGTTTTCACCGCGCAATAGTATGATTGAATGCTTTAAAATGATAATGGGTCGACTGATATATTTCATACATCGTATGCATCTCATGCATACACGCATCATACTAACCCCATGTGTCTTAAAATCCATCATAGATATCCGTTGGGTTAGAGATTAAAAATAAAAAGTTTGTCAAAAAGAGTTTAGCAAACATGGATATCGGGGAAAAAGAAATTGAAAAATAGAAAACTGTACGGTAAGGAAGAGAAGACCGAGCAGTCACCAAGGGAATTGGCGGAAGACCTAACCCGACGGAATAGGAAATTCATTCATGCTTGCATGCATATATGTAACGCACTTGCATTCTTTTTGTGTCTTGTTTTGTTTGTATTCATAGGTTTCAACGGAGAAAAATAGAAAGCGGCAAAAGTAAGCCAACCAGAAGCAGCAACAGTACAATTTCAGGAATGAATAAGTATCAGTTTCAGAAATGAATCAGTATCAGTTTCAGGAATGAACCAGTTTCGGGGAGGAATCCCAGGGTTGAGGCCCATATTAGTATGAGTTCTGGGAAATGATCTCAGGGGGCGAAACCCACATTATCAGCGGTTGAAATGGAGAATTCCATGGAATGAGTGAGTGAAAAAAAAAAGTCTTTGATGGTTAAGCATATGTCCGGTGATGATATTGTTTGTTGTAGGGAGGAACCTTAGAAATGATAAGTGTGAGATGTGCTCTCATCCGATATTCTGAATGGATTGATCTTGGCTAGACTCACGAACATTTGATTACAAGATCTCGACAGTAGAAGCCTAAGTAGTTAGCAAAGTGACTAGTTGAAGAAATTATAGGTCGTTGAATGACCGTTTGCCTGAATGTCCACCCTGGTTTACTTATGCTACGATATATGATATGGTTGGAAACAAAGAAAAAGTCTCTGTAATGCAAAGAAAAGAAAAAAAAATAGACCACCTATAACCGATAAGAGTGAAGCTACCCATGGGCGAGTATTAGGACCACCATGAGGAGAAATGCTACCCTAAAAGGTATGTGTGTCAAAAAAAAAAGTTCAAAAATGAAATGAAAAGAAAGAGACAATAGAAAAAAGAAGAAGACCATATCATGTTGAGTATGATGAAGTAATCACAGAATGTGATCAAGACATCTAGGTTGGTTAGACCCACTGATCCCAATTCTCAGAGATGAAATCATCGAGTTGGCTTACTTAAGGATTAAGCTGCGAAATAGCCTTGGCACACACACACTGCGAGTCTAGTTTAGATCATTTATTCAGACGAACGGATCTGAGTGTATTAAGTACTTTGAAGATTCTCTGGTTTTGACGCGAAGCATTCGTTGAGGACGGAAATATGTTTGCCCATCAAGATTATCTCGTGAGAGGTGGTACAATATGTTGAAATGAATCATCACACCATCAGTATCAGTTTCACCGGGTATGGCACTCTGGGGGCGAGGCCCACATCGTTAGCATTTGTATCAGTCTTGCCGGGTATGGCACTCTAGGGGTGAGGCCCACATCATTATCAGTATCAGTCTTGCCGGGTATGGCACTCTGGGGGCGAGGCCCACATCGTCATCAGTATCAGTTTTGCCGGGTATGGTACTCCGGGTATGGAGACACATCAGCATCAATTTGGGAACAAGACCCACAGTCAGGAACAATACCTGCAACTCAATTTGGGAACAAGCCCGACAATCGGGAACAAGACCCATGTTGGACAGTTATGACCCATAGCGTCACTATTTGTACAGATCATGGTGTTGTTGTACAAATTAACTATGTGACAAAGGAAATTGCTCTTTTATCATTTGTGATTAGATCACCAAGATATATAAATGATGAAAGGTCCATATGATTAGTTCCTAGATTGAGATGATATGAGACAGTATCAATCCACAAAGGTTTAATCATTAAATATCCCTAGTCGTAGTATTATCGAGATTGGACATCGATAATGCGTAAAAGACTAGTAGTACACTTGTGCGTGTTGTGAGGGCATAACGACATAGTTCTCATATATTTGGGTATAAGATACTCATGCAAGTGTAATAAGAGGTTGTATTTACCGATGGTACGGGAAACAGCTTTGCTCTGGATAGACCCCTCGGAATTCCATTGGAAGTATGACTATGTGTCTATGGAAGTCTGAATCAGGGTAGGTGTATTTGGTCTTAACCTGAGACTTACACCGCTAATACTTGCGACAATCAATATATTTTGGTTTTAGGTCATCCAGGGCTTTAACAGGTTCTGTGTACTCCTCTGCTGGGTATATTGAGAATCGTAGTGTGTTGGGTGTGATGTCGAGATGGAAGTATTACTCCAGTCATAGTGGAGATGATGGTCACGTTGGATACGGAACTGGTTCTCTTATGTACTGCAGTCATCGGGATAAAATGACTAGGTCATGTTTATCCGATTACAGAGACTAGTTACCAGAGATCCGATATGTGCTTCGTACGGGGCAGACACAATTCCAGCCCCAGGCCTTGTATGTGACATCCGATACAGGATCAAATACGCAATACTACGTATACTACGCCTGATATAGATCACATATTCCTGTAAGGATATTTCTGGAGAATTGGGTAGGCATGGCGCTTTGCTAGAAGCCAACCTTGTCTTGTAAATCGGTAAAAACGTAGTACTAGGTACTTACGTGTTCGGATAGTCCGACGACCAGATTTACTGCCAACATATCCAGGGATCTCATGGGTAGCTTCCCGAAGATTCACCAATGATGTATGACTCGCACTTGATTAATCTGGGATTAATTAATGATGAGAGAGAAAATTAATCTGGGATTAATTACGGAGATATTTTATCTGGGATAAAATATCATTAAAGAGAGAGAACGATTAATTTGGAATTAATCGATAAATAATATATTCGATATATTATACGAAATTGGATTTCGACGCGGAATTAAAATTAGATTTTAATTCGGGCAAACGCGTTAATTTAGAATTAATTCGTTAGCGACGTGAATAGTGATTTTGCTAGGCATAATTATTTAATTACGTCGCAACGAAAAATTCGTTAATTTGGAATTAGCGAACCTGAGCCAGGGAGTGTTTGCGAGCGTACTCGCATTTCGCATTCAAGTGCGGCCCGCGAGTCACATCAAGCGTCAAATCACTAGTCAATCGATTGATGTGACAACTTGTCACTTTTGATGTGATTGATAGTAGTTGTTGGAAGTGGTTGTGGATTAATTGCCATTTGACTTTTGGAAAGCCAAATATTTGGTAAATGGATTTTAAAATTAATAAGTGTATTATATACACATTTTTGGCCAACAAATGGGATGTTTTCCTCTTCTGGTTTTGGCCACTGCAGAGAGCAAGAAGAAGCAAACCTAGTGATTTTGTTGCAAAATCAAGAGTGCTAGCACACAATGGAGACATCCTAAGGTGATAGGGAAACCCACTTGTGAGCTTGGAATCATCAAACAAAGCTTGGAGCTTGATGAAGGACCATGGCAGAAATTTTGGAGAGCTCAAAAATTGCCACTGCCGAATGCACCTTGGAGGAGAGCTTAAAGTTTTTGTGTTCGTCGCATCGCTCAACCGCTCAATGTAAGCATTCTGCAACTTCTTCGTGTATTCATATGTATGTTTCATTGCTTTATTCGATCCTTGTGACCGTAGAAAATCCAACAACCCACAATTCAGATCGGGAACAAGACCCACAACTCAGTTCATGGAACAAGACCCTCAACACAATTCACATTCAGGGAACAAGACCTTCAACACAATTCAATTTGGGAACAAGACCCACAATCAGGAACAAGACCTGCAATTCAATTTGGGAACAATACCCACAATCAATTCAATTTGAGAACAAGTCCCACAATCAGGAACAAGACCTACAATTCAGATCGGGGATAAGACCCACAACTCAATCGGGAACAAGACCCACAATTCAGATCGGTAACAAGACCCATAACTCAGTTCAGGGAACAAGACCCTCAACACAATTCAGATCGGGAATAAAACCCACAATCAATTCAGTTCTGGGAAGAAAGCCCATATTCAACACAACTTGGGAATAAATCCCACAATCAACTATTCGGGAACAAGACCTGCAACTCAATTTGGGAACAAGACCCACAATCAGGAACAAGACCTGCAACTCCATTTGGGAACAAGACCCACAATCAGGAACAAGACCTGCAATTCAATTTGGGAACAAGACACATAATCAGGAACAAGACCTACAATTCAGATCGGGGACAAGACCCACAACTCAATCGGGAACAAGACCCACAATTCAGATCGGGAACAAGACCCACAACTCAGTTCAGGGAACAAGACCCTCAACATAATTCAGATCGGGAATAAAACCCACAATCAATTCAGTTCTGGGAAGAAAGCTCACATTCAACACAACTTGGGAATAAAGCCCACAATCAACGGTTCGGAAACAAGACCTGCAACTCAATTTGGGAACAAGACCTGCAACTCCATTTGGGAACAAGACCCACAAACGGGAATAAGACCTGCAACTCAATTTGGGAACAAGACCCTCAGCTCGCTTCGGGAACAAAACCCACTCGGTGGTTCGGGAACAAGACCCAGGGGTCACAGCACCTCGCCATCAATCTCAACCCAATTCAGGGAATAAGACCCTCATCACAATTAAGGAACAAGACCCTCATCACAATTCGGGAACAAGACCCTCATCTCAACTCTGTAACGGTTCAGAAATGGACCATTATCACATCAGCGACACCTCGGGTATGGGGTTTAGCACGCCAGGTACGACACTCCGGGTATGGAGACACAACCGTGACGCCTCGGGTATGGGGTTTAGCATGCCAGGTATGGCACAACTAAATCAACACAGTTCGAAGCAACATGCAAGTCAGGTGGCAGCTGGCGAGCCAGGTAAGTAAAAATGCATTGCATAAACTTTGATACGATTGTCATTGTCACACACTGCACAGATCCCATCAAAGTGGGGGCGACTGTAGGCACTGCATTTTTTCATATAAATCCCGATGATGAGCCTCGTACAGAGGCACTACCTCTTATGTCACGGAAGTCGCGGGAAACGGACGTCGGAAGGGAAAAGTCAAGAATTGACATTTTGTTGGACTTTATTCGCTTGTTTAGCTTCGGGTTCACTCGTTGGACCTCCGTTTCAAAATCACCATTAGCCCAAAACCCAACCAAATCACACACCAAGCCCAAGAGACCACCAAGCCCACGTCCTTACACTCATTTACCTCTCCACTAACTATTCAAACAACCAAATTAACCCTCCACCATGCATACCCCACGCATTTGACCTCCAATTTACCTTGCCTCCTCATTTTCAACAAAGTTTTCCAAGCCATTAATGGCATCCCCTCTCAAGTCAAAAGAAACCACAAATCACCCTCCATTTTCAACAAAGTAGCCACCCAATTAATAACCCTCCAACAACATTAGCCTACCCAATTAATGCACCCATTTTTCCTATAAAAACAACCCAAAATCCTACTATCTTTCCCCGAGCACATACATAGCATATACAGCACAAGTCTCCCATCTTCTCTCAAATTCACTCATGCCCACTGCCTCTGAAACAGCCTCTCACTCACGCACCAAAATGTCCTTGAATATGCCCCATTCACTCACGCCCACTGCCTCTGAAATAGCCCCTCACTCACGCCCAAAATAGCAACAAATCACCCCTTCACTTTGTCCCACATCGCCTAGGAAATCCCCTCCCTTGCTCACGCCCAAAACGCACACAAGCAATAAGCCCTCTCTACTCACGCAAGTAGCCTAGCAACCCCCTATCCCACATCGGTCAAGAACATAGGCAAGCAACAATTCCTCTCAACTTACGCTATAACACACGCCAAAACAGTAAGCTTAAACCGTGACCAGAAACCGCGGTGAAACGGAGTTAAAACAGCGACCTAAACAGAGAAACAACGAAGGAAAGCGCCGAACCAGTAAACCGGAGGAGTTGCGGAGCATCAACCCTTCCGACGATCGTATACCGCACTTTCGAGAAACGACAAAAGAGGTTAGACCTGAGGGCACCTATTTTATTTATTATCCTTTATTTTTAGTTATTTTTTACTTTATTTTGCATGAGAATTATGGATTGGTGTATGATGTGATTTCGGATGGACGGAATACGTGTTATCTCTTGTGATATATCGGATGGAAAGTCGGACATAAATTCCTTAGCCGAATCCGAATGGACGGTATTGCTGTTTGCACTCGGGATACAACGCCACGTACCACTTAAGAGATTCACATATTTCGTTTCATCCAACCTTGTATTCGAGCATGATTTAGTCTAGTAGATTATTTAGCATGATTTAGTCTAGTATGTTGTTTATTTTTAAAGCATGATTATGTTACTTCTTTATGCATTATTTAGTTATTTTCTTTCGCAATAGGAGTTTAATTTACATTTATGTTTAGGTTGTTATTTATTTTTCGTATTTGATAATTCAACATGCTCATTGTGTGATATCGTATGTTTGTCGTTATGATAACTAACTTTTAAAGCATGCAAACTTAGATTTAAGCCGTATACGAATTTAAGTGTAGGTTACCTTTTTGCAAATGTATGTTGAGTAGACTTGGTTAAAATTGTACAAATTCGTTCATTACAAGTGACATAAGTAAGGGATCATTCTGAACCCAACGGTTTGAGGTCTTCCCTTGCGAGGGGTGAGTGCGGCCTTAAATCATTTTTCCAGTTCACAATGGGTGGCGACTCCATTTTATTCTCCAGTTTAGTCCCCAGTGGGCTACTCCGTACTCCCAACCGGGCAGCGAGCCTGGAACAGCGTCGCCGATTTCTGTATCCTACAAGTATACTTATCATTGGGTACGTGGTGTATACCGTAATTGGGTGCCCCTGAAAGTAGGGTTGAAGCTTCCTTGTAGCTGTTATCAAAGCTAACACCAATTTTTCCATTAGGGGATAGCGGGACTCCGCATTGAGCAGTGATTTACTCTCATAGTAGACTGGGAATTGCGCTCCCTCCTCTTCTCTGATCAGGACTGCACTGACCACTTGTTCCGAGACTCTCAGGTAGAGAAAAAGCATCTCACCGTCGAGTGGTTTCGACAACAGAGGTGGGGAGGTAAGGTATCGTTTGAGTCCTTTCAAAGCTTCTTCACAGGCTGGGGTCCACTCGAAGTTATTTGCCTTCTTCAAGGCTGAGAAGAATAGAAAGCTTTTGTCCGTAGACTTGGAGATGAACATGTTAAGTGCTGCTATCCTCCCCGCTAGTCGCATGACATCCTTTGGGCTGGAAGGTGAGGGGATTTCGAGGATTGACTTGATCTGGTCTGGATTCGCTTCTATTCCTCGTCAAGTGACCACATACCCCAAGAATTTCCCTGAAGCGACACCAAATGCACACTTAGTGGGGTTTAACTTCATCATGTACCTGTCCATTATGTTGAAGGCTTCTTCTAGGTGCTCGAGATGTTGTTCTGATTTAGAGGATTTCACCAGCATGTCGTCTATGTAAACCTCCATTGTCTTCCCAATTTTTTGGGAGAACATTTTGTTGACCATACGTTGGTAGGTGGCTCCAGCATTTTTGAGGCCGAAAGGCATTACCTTGTAGCAGTATATGCCTCAGTTGGTGACAAAGGCTGTCTTCTCATGGTCGCCCGGATGCATGAGGATTTGATTGTAGCCAGAATACGTGTCCATGAAACTCAACAATTCATGCCCAGCTGTAGCATCGACCATCGAATCGATGTGAGGTAGAGGGAATGAATCTTTTGGACAAGCTTTGTTCAAATCGGTAAAGTCGATGCAGACTCGCCACTTTCCATTCTTCTTTCTGACTACCACTACGTTAGCGAGCTACTCTGAAAACTGAACTTCCCTAATAGCTCTATTCTGTAATAATTTTTGAATTTCCTCATCAATGATTTGGTTCCTTTCTGGGGTGAACTTCCTCCTCTTCTCCCTGACTGAAGGGTGGTCTGGATCCACATGGAGCTCATGAGTAATCAACCCGGGGTCGATTCTCATCATGTCTTTGTGAGACCATGAAAAACTATCGTGTCGCCTATTCAAGAATTCGATCAATTCAACTCGTAGCTCGGGATCTAAGTTAGCTCCAATCTGTGCCTTATGATCTACATGTTGAGGGTGAATCAGGATCTCGTCAAGCTCCTCGAGATTTGGTAGTGTCGGCTCCGTATTGAGAGACCCATTCTGTAATTGCTATGCAGACTGGGTTTTTGCCTTCAAAGTTGTTTGGTAGCAGCTTCTGGAAGCGGCTCTGTCTCCTTTTATCTCTTGAATCCCTCATTTGGTAGGGAACTTCAGGACTTGATGATATGTCGATGACACTGCTCTCATCTCATGAATCCAAGGCCTACCCATAATAAGATTGTAGGCTGAGGGACAATCTAAAATTAGGAACGTGGTCATCTTGTTGACTCATGCGGCGTAGACTGGAAGAGATATTTCTCCCACGGTGAATTTTTATTCTCCACTGAATCCAACCAACACAGTTGTTCGTCTGCTTATCTTCTCCAGTTCAGCTCTCATGTCTGCAAGAGCCGTGGTAAAAATGATATTGGCTGAAGATCCGGTGTCGACTAGCACTCGTTTAATCATAAAACTTGCGACCTGCAAGGAGATTACTAGAGCATCATGGTGTGGATTCATATTACAGGAGCTGCTGCTGTCTAGAAACTCCATAGTAAGGTTGGTAAACATCCATTCGATTGACATCGTAGAGTGAGGAAGGCTGGTCGAAGCAGCCCTAGAATGTCATTTGGCTACTGAATATGACACACCACTAACTTCTGATCCTCCCGAAATAAAATTGACCGTGTTGTTAATCGGTGGAGGTGGAATTGGGGCTTCTCCTTGGTCATCCCTTTCATCTCTTCGAGCTAACATAGCTTTCCCTTTCTCCGTGAGTAAGTCCCTTAGAAACCCTTTATTCAATAATTCCAGAACTTCCAATCTTAACGCCACACATTCAGCCGTAGTATGGCCATAATCTCTATGGAACTCACACCACTTTCTGGTGTCCTTCTTTGTGGCACTTTCCCTGGAGCGTGGGGGCTATTTTACCTCATTTCTCAATTTCTTTAGGACCGAAACCAACTCTCATGGGGAGATCGTAAATTTATAGTCTATGAGCCTAGGTCTGCTCGTATTCGTTATCTCTTGGGTTTTGTAAGGTCGAGATCGCCTGTCAAAATCTTTATGGAATGGTCTACGCTCTATTCTCTGTTAGATTCTCTATTCTGAAGGATGATGAGGGATCATGTCATGTTGTCTGGAGACACCATGCGTTCTATCACTCTGCGAGCTGGAGGTGTTCTCTCTTCTTTTGTTCCTCTTGTCCTCTTCCCACCTTATTTCAATTTGGGCTCGTGCCATGGCCTGGTCCATTGTGTAACATCGAAACTTGGTGAGTTTTTTGTAGAGACCACTTTCGTAGAGCAGTCCATTCCGGAAAGCTTCCACCGTTGTAGGTTGGTGGAGGTCCGGAATACTTATCATTTCTTTGTTGAAGCGAGCAACGTAGCTCCGCAATGATTCCCCTCTCATCTTCTGGATGGCATTGAGATCATCGGTAGTCTTCTCAAGCTTACAAGAACTTACAAAATATTGTACAAACTTGTTTGCTAATTGTTGGTATAACTCGATGGATCTGTAGGGCAAGTTAATGAACCAGGTAAGGGCTGGTCCTGCCAACGTTTCTCCAAACCCTCTGCATATTCCAGCTTCCCATTGGCTTGGTGCCAAGCCAGTCGACATCATCTCATACTTGTAGTGTATAACATGGTCGTCTGGGTTCGTGGATCCATCATACAGCTTCATTTCGGGCGGGCTAAACTTTTATGGCAGCTCGACAGATGCGATTGTCTCCACGAACAGAGTATTTGAAATCGTTCCAGCTCTGCTCTTTCTAATCGGCAGCCTTACTCCTGGTAGACGGGACATAACTGCTTCTTTGAACTCCATTATCTCCATTCGTATGGTGGATGTAACTTGCTCAGTTTGGTCGAGTGAGGAAGTTGGCAGATTCCTCGGGCCATGGTCACTTGGTGGGTTATCGTCAGCCAATCCGTCAAACGCGGGTGGGGCGGCTGGATTGCCGGATTGATCTGGGGTGTTGCGACGCTGAGAAGTTGAGGAGATCTACTCCAACTGCTTTTGTAGATTCGCGTTAGAGTTTCGCATGGACAGGTTCTCCTCTTCCAATGCTTGTAACCGTTCTTGGAGCATGGCTAATTGTGTTGTCATAGAGTCTAACGTCTGCTCGTTGCCAGAAGCTATTAGCAATTGTGTTGAAGAGATCGTAGACTGAGAGGTCTTTTCATGCTATGAATCGCTAAGGCCCCACGGTGGGTTCCAAATTGTGGATGCTAGTCTTCGCTCGAGGTCCACAATCGAGAATCTGTTGTATGGGGGCACTAGCGAACCTGCAAAATGAAGGTAGGGTGAGCGGGGAGTACTGCCCACCGGTATGGTGGAAGTGCCTAAGTCAGTCATGTGGATGAGAAGAAAATAGAAAGAACAAGGCTTGATGTTACCTCAATCTCTGTTTGTTTGCTGTGAGGGCATGGTGTTGGTATTTCGAGGGTGAGATACTAGAGAACTGAATAATCTCGAATGCCATTCCCAAGCCAAAACATTTTCCTTTTATAAGCCCTTCGAAGTAGGCTCATTCACTTCTTTTTCCCGTTGGAACCTCTGTAACAGTCAATTTAACGGAGGAGATTATGAGTTTAGGCGTTTTCTAATTTGGTAACTGATGAGTCTGTGTGTCATCTTCATATGGACTCTTTGTTAAAATGGGCTTGGGCTTGTGAGATCTCTCGGTCCAATACCGATCCCCAAGCCGGGTTTATTAGTGGGTTTCGGGTTTTTGTGGTTGGCCTAGAGATGAAATGTCGATTCTTCCATTGGGCCTAAATTTGGCCCGTACACATATGGTTTATTATTAATGGTTACATATGGCATGATATTATAAAACTTCGAATATTTAATTTTATAAGGTTTAAAATGAAATGATCATTTTGCCCCTATTTTTCGGTGTGGGAACACAGAAACTGGGCGACGCATACTGTTCCAGGCTCGCGGCCCGGTTGGGAGTACGGAGTAGCCCGCGGGGGACTAAATCGAAGAATGATGGAGTCGCCACCCGGTGTGAACCGGGACAAATATTTAAGGCCGCTCTCACCCCTCGCAAGGGAAGACCTCAAACCGTTGGGTTCGGAATGGTCCCTTACTTATGTAGGGGTTTTTAGGGGCTAAATCCGGTAACGCAGAGAGAAAACGGTGGAAAATCAAATTTTCCGATTTCAAAACTTTTCTCGGATTAATTAAATAAACATATTTATTTAATTATCCAATAATCAAATTATGAAATAAAATTCAATAAATCATATTTAAGTGAATTTACCAAATTGCCCTTACACTTGGTATTTTGTTCATTTTAGTCCGAAATTGCTCAAATCAATTTTGAATGATTCTAAATCATTTCTAAGATGAACTTAGCATGTTCGAAACATCAAAACACCAAAAGCAACAAAAATCTCAAAAATGCCTCACTTGGCCGAGAGCCTCACTAGGTGGCCAAAGTGTGCATTTTGCACTTCCATGCTTCAAGACACATCCAAATGAAATCCAATCAACATGAAACTTTATATGCATCATATACACATCCTTATACACAACATAAATGAAAATCCCCAAATTTGGATGAGGTCTTAAACCCTAATTTTTCAATTTCTTCAAATTGGACAAATTTGACCAAATTGGTTAAATCAATTACTTCAATCATCATTCTTCCATCCAACCAAAGTCTCAACACAATGAAACAACTCTAGATCAAATCTAGGTCATCTAAGAGTGGGCCAACAACTCTAGATTAGCAATAAAGTTTCCAAAACCATAAAAGAATACTTATAACTACACTAGTCACAAGCTTCCATCATCATACATGCTCAACACTTTCATCAAAGTTCCATTCACCAAAAACACAAAGAATAAAGAAAAGAATAGCATAAGAACATCACAAGATGTAGCCTAGAACATAAGGAACAATTTCCTCTCTAATAGCAAGTTAAGAAAACTTACTAAAATCCAAGCTTTTCTTTACTTTTCCTTTCTTCCTCTCAAGCTTCTCTTGTTTTATTTTAATGGAGTTTATGTTAGAAAGTGTATTAGGTTAGAAAACAAATGAAATGAAAATAATATATACTTGTTACACAAAGGCCTTGGCCGAATTTGGCTAAGGCAAAAACAAGAATATTAATTTGATTTTCATTTGATCAACTTGATTTAAATATCTAATAACACTTTATAGATATTTTAATTAAGTCAACAAAGGCAACTAAATCATTTAATCCAAATATCCAAATGTTAAGATATTTATATTTTAATTAATTTAATCATTTAACAATTAAATAATTAATTAATTAATTAAATACAAATATATTAAATATATATAATATTTACATTAAATATCAAATATATATATTCATTTAGGATATTAGTCAAATATCTCAATTTGACTATTAATTAATGTGTATTTAAATTATCAAGTATTAAATGTAAATATACAATAATTAAGCAAATGACTATCGGGTCCCTTTAGCATGTATCTTGCGTTTAACCTTTAAACGACTTTATAAATAATCAATATTATTTATAAATATTGCTCTAGTGCTCTACGAGTATGTTTCATTATTGAGACTTTCCAATTTCCTGTCCATAATTTATCCACCCGTAAATTATGACGATCACGGATAAACTCGCTGAATCATACAGGTCGAGGTCATGGAAAATGTATAATTCCTCTGTCACAGATATCCGGATATATCCCAGAGATATAGATGTAAACGTCAAATCTCTATGGGGATTATCCAGTCGACTATTCTATTAGCAATCTCAAAAAGAATGTTTAGAACTAGTTTCTAAACTTTACCACGGGCCCATGGTTTTATCTGATTGCTAATCATATGGACTACCTATGCTTTGGTACACAGAACTGACGGATCCTATCTTGATACACATAGGACACCCTGAGGATCTATCTACACCCAACGAACAGGCGGAGGTCTGATCTAAATAGATCGCTGACGTGACTGCCATCTAAGTGTAGAAGATGTCTCATGTGCCCACAATGGCATCTCAAGTCTAAGAATCACAAGTGCTACTGATTTGGAGCAAAACTGTGAAATTTGACGAAAAAGGTATTTTGGTAATTTTGGACGTCCCGACACCGAGGGTATTTTGGTAATTGCACCACCATTCCACATGTCAAAAATTCAACGAGCCGTCTTTTTTAGCCACCATGCCACGTGTCGAAAATTCAGCGATCCAAAAAAAATAATAATAAAATAATAAAATAATTAAAAAATAAAAATCAGAAAAATAATAATAATAAAATTAGATTTTTTTGCCTATAAATAGATTTCGAATTTTTAGTTTCAAATGTACCAAATCCTCTGTAAATACTTAAATAAAACAGAGTTCTTCTTATTTTCTCCTTATATTCAGTTTTATTTACGCTTTGTAGTAGTAATTTTATCCATCTATGAGGGGGTAACTTCTCTATGCTGAAGTAATAAGGTAATACTTTTACTTTTTCTATTTAGATTAATCTCCCTTAAAAAATAATATATAAACTATTTAAAATCTGAATTAATAAAAGATACCGCCATTTTCGGACGGTTGGTTATTAAATTTAATCTGGTTAAACCTGACTTAATGAGGATACCGCCATACTGGACGGTTGGTTTAAGTTTATATTCTGTTCCGCCTTACGGCTGGTATATTTGAATTTGACTTAATCAGGATACCGCCATTCTGGACGGTTGGTTTAAAATATCACAAGATTATATATTATTTTATGGGAGATATCTAAATAGTGAATAGTAGAAGTTAATTCCTTTTACCTTAGCATTTCTTTTTATTACTTTTCAGCAATTTCATTTTATGTCTTTTAAGTTTATATCAGCTTTAGTTATGTGTTGTAACTAAGTTAAATATCTAGGGTTGTGATAAAATCTAATATTACCGATTTAAAAAAAGGGTTAGATTATAGTTTGGATAATTAAAAGAATTATTTGTTGAGTCATAACCTTAATGCCTTTTTATTAACTGATCACTAAAAAAATTGATTAGATAAAACTTAAAATGAACTAGACATAGGGATTTTAAGTTTAAAACCTTATACTCAACAACCCACGATCTTCTTTAAGGATATATAAACCTTTAATAGATTTCCTTACAGGATAGGAATATACCTGTTGGGCAGGGGTAATCAATAATTGGAATTCAATCTTAATGAATCTAAGTAATTTAATTGACATAGACATATGGTTCAATTTGATTATTCTAGGTATTTGTAAATGACCATCGGAAGAGGCTTTTACATAATTTAGTGTTCCAGATTAATAATTCAATATTTTACCCAACTATGATATAACTACTTCATCTTTTAATAGATATTAGAAAGATTCACAACCCTAGATCTTTGAGTCTTTTTATTTTCCTTAGTATTTTCTTTTGTCTTTTTATTTATTTATTTATTTAGCAAATCTACAAATCAGATCATTTCAAGCAATCAATCACTTCTCCCTCAATTAGATATTTGTAAATAAGTAGATTTAACAATTAATAACAACAGTAGGAATTAAGTCCTCGTGGGATCGATATTTTTATACTACTTGAACGATACGTGAGCTTGCGTTATACGTGTGTGTTTACGCCGGTCAAGTTTTTGGCGCCGTTGCCGGGGACTTATATTTCTTGAGTTATTAATTTTGAAGCTATCTAATTTACTTGTATCTAATTTTTTTTTTATCTGTACTTTTTATTTCTTTCTTTTGTTTTCAGGTGATTGAAAAATGGAACATTTTGAAACATTACGAGCTTTACCAGAAAAAGATACACCCCAAATCCGGGAGCAACAGTCTAGTTTTCTGAGGCCTGTTGTCCAGCCTAGCAACTATCACTGGATGCCAGAACCAAGCAACACTACATTTGCTCATCAGAATGAAATGGGGAGATGTGTAATATGTGATGGTAACCACCCGAGCGATCAATGTATATACCTTTCAGAGTGGCAGAATTATTGGAATCATTCAAGGTACGTAGAATCATCACATTTTCCATCTTATCCACCATCTATCTACGATCTTCATCAAGAACCAGATCCATCAGAGGAAGATCAGTTGAATGACATGCTAAAAGATTGGCTCGAGAAACGAGAAGCTCAATTGATGTACAAATTCATAGTCAAGCAGCGTCTATACAGAGGATGACAGATCAAGTTAGACAACTAACAGACAACCTGAATCACATATCTCACGGAGCAAATTCAAATAATACTAAAGAAGCCTTCGAATATTCTGAGATTCATTATGACATCATAACAGAGGACGAGGCTGAGCAATATCAAGAATCAGAGGTATCAGTTCAGGAACCTGCACCAACAAAGTCTCAATTTGATTTTTATTATTCTGACTCTGACGAGGATGAAGAAGCTGAGTTTCTTGTACTAACTGCACCAACAAGGAAGGATGAAACATTTCATCCTCATAATGCAGATCTTGGAGAATGCTTTGCACTAATATTTGAAGACGATCTACCTAAGCCAATCAGTTCACTCAGATCAGAGGATGAAGACCTAAAATCTGACATTTCTTTACATTCTCACATTGATATTTCAGGAGCATGTATTTCACAGATGACAGATGAAGAACTGAATACTGAGATCCTAAAATTCATCTGTGAAGAAAAGGTAGAGCAAGAAGCAGAGCAAATAGAGGAGCAATTGTCAGACAAAATTAAAGATACAGTGAATTCAGGCGAAACATCACTGTTTTGGGGAGTACAATTTAGAGATATTACTCAGAAACTTGACAGAATGGAAATTCCATTCCAAGTCAAGCATCATACAAGACCTCCTGATTTTCTTTCTTTCTTTTCAGGAATCACTGGAGCAACAAATATTAAAAATGTGGCACAAGCACTGAATAAGACAAAATTCTTTTTACCACCTTACTGTTGGAATAGACCCTTCAAAAGCAACGCACATGGGAATGTCTTTAATCGGACATCCAAAATGACGCTGAAACCGCCTTGACAGATAGATTTTAGTCACGTCTGGCTGAAGATGAAAAATTTAGCGCTAGCAAGGAGGCAACCCATGCAATTTCTTGTAATTTTTGTTTTCATATTTCATGTTGTAGAATTTTTAATTTTGTGTGTTATTTTGTAGGGAAAAGCACAAACGGAGCATTTTAATACATAAGGAATGGTGTTTGGCAATCATAAAGATGAGAACCAATCATTAGCGATGGCTGAGTAAAGAATTAATTCTTGAGACACATCCTAATGAATTTATACTAAGCGAGTGGCGTATTGCGTACACAATTCTGTTGCCTTAATTATTGCTTTGATTCGCTTTTCTGTTGTAATTATCTTTATTTTCGTAGACAGGATCCAGAATTTTTGACCTTTCACGATTTTTTTGTTTTGTTTAGCTAACAAGCTTCCTTTGGAAGATACTAGTGCTATTATTACTCACCCTTTTTCAGGTACTATAAAATCATCCCGTCATTGCACTTTTGAAGGCATCCAGAGTTGAGAAAGAAATACATAAAAAATGGAAGCCACTTCAAGAAGACGAGTTAAAAACATCTGTGTGTTTTGCGGTAGTAGTGTTGGTACTAAACCACAATACATAGAAGTAGCACAAGAATTGGGTCGAGTCTTAGCTGCAAGGAATATGCACTTAATATATGGTGGAGGCAATCTTGGACTAATGGGGATCGTTTCAAAGGCCGTACAGGAAGGAGGCAGTCACGTTTTGGGAATCATCCCAAAACCCTTGGCAGAGGCAAATCTTATTGGATCATCAAACGGAGAGGAACTGATCGTGCCAGGTATGTCTGAACGACTGGTGGAAATGATTAACCGTGTTGATGCTTTTATTGCTTTGCCATGTGGCTTGGGCACATTGGAGGAAATTTTTATAGTACTATCTTGGGCGAACCTGAACATACACCAGAAACCGCTTGGACTGCTCAACGTTGATGGATTTTATGATTTTCTTTGTGTGTTTCTTGATGATGCCCGGAGAAATGGGTTCGTGTCAAAACCTATGAAAGAACTCTTTTTTACTGCCAGGTCTGCTCCGGATCTAATAGACCAACTCATAGCCTATGAACCACAAGTTGAACCTATCATTTCAAAGATAAATTGGTCCGAGGACGATCGTGGTAAGAGGCGTCGTGTTAATCTGGATCTTAACCTTTAATTTTCTGTAGAATTTCAGCTAACCAGGTATTATCTTCTAAACTCTTCTTCTATAGTATCTTGTTTATAGTTTGTGTTATTTTTAGTCCAAAATTTTTCAAAAATTACAAAAATATTTTGCATTATTTCTTTTGAATTATTTAATTTGTAAAATTCTCCATAAAACTGACTAAAATGGATCTTCATATACTTAGTTGGCAGATATTATCAACATACATGGTAACATACGAACATAGGATAAAATTGAAAAGATTGTAATATTCAGGGCTATTGTTTAATTGGAGAAGCATCTAAAAAAAAAAAGGTGATGGAATAATAAAAAATAAAAAAAAAAATGTCTGAGATCCGAGTTATTAAGTCTGTAAGGGTATTTTAATACCTAATGCCCTAAAACCAACTGGTTTGGGAGTCATTGGCCCAAAGCTCGCTACATGGATCAAAAATGATGAAAAATTGAAAATATATATATATATATATATATATTATATATATATATATCTGAAGTCTGAGTAATTAAGTCCTTATGGGTGTCTTAACACCTGATGCCCTAAAGCCAACTGGTTTGGGAGTCACCGACCTAAAGCTCGCTACATAGATGTAAGATATTGTATATAAATAAAAAATAGAGAAAAAATCAAAGAAAAAATCAGAAAATTTATTCCATTACTACAAAAAGATGTGAATTCTGATAAAACTTTAGGACAAAAATATTACTCTCTTATCAACTGCACTTATGACCGTTGTTGAGTATAAGGTCTTTAAACTTAAAATCCCTATGTCTAGTTCATTTTAAGTTTTATCTAATCAATTTATTAGTGATCAGTTAATAAAAAGGCATTAAGGTTATGACTCAACAAATAATTCTTTTAATTATCCAAACTATAATCTAACCCTTTTTTAAAATCGGTAATATTAGATTTTATCACAACCCTAGATATTTAACTTAGTTACAACACATAACTAAAGCTGATATAAACTTAAAAGACATAAATGAAATTGCTGAAAAGTAATAAAAAGAAATGCTAAGGTAAAAGGAATTAACTTCTACTATTCACTATTTAGATATCTCTCATAAAATAATATATAATCTTGTGATATTTTAAACCAACCGTCCAGAATGGCGGTATCCTGATTAAGTCAAATTCAAATATACCAGCCGTAAGGCGGAACAGAAATATAAACTTAAACCAATCGTCCAGTATGGCGGTATCCTCATTAAGTCAGGTTTAACCAGATTAAATTTAATAACCAACCGTCCGAAAATGGCGGTATCCTATATTAATTCAGATTTTAAATAGTTTATATATTATTTTTTAAGGGAGATTAATCTAAATAGCAAAAGTAAAAGTATTACCTTATTACCTCAGCATAGAGAAGTTACCCCCTCATAGATGGATAGAATTACTACTACAAATCGTAAATAAACTGAATATAAGGAGAAAATAAGAAGAACTCTCTTTTATTTAAGTATTTACAGAGGATTTGGTACATTTGAAACTAAAAATTCGAAAACTATTTATAGGAAAAAAAATCTAATTTTTTTATTATTATTTTTCTGATTTTTATTTTTTTATTTTTTAATTATTTTATTATTTTATTATTTTATTATTATTTTTTTTGGATCGCTGAATTTTCGACACGTGGCATGGTGGCTAAAAAAGACGGCTCGTTGAATTTTTGACATGTGGAATGTTGGTGCAATTACCAAAATACCCTCGGTGTCGGGACGTCCAAAATTACCAAAATACCCTTTTTGTAAAATTTCACAGTTTTGCTCCAAATCACCTCCAGAATGTCTTGAAACTTTATTTCGGTGTCGGGATGTCCAAAATTACCAAAATACCCTTTGTGTCGGGACGTCCAAAATTACCAAAATACCTTTTTTTGCCAAATTTCACCAAATTTCACAGTTTTGCTCCAAATTACCTCCAGAATGTCCTGAAACTTTATTTATCTACAAAATAACACAAAACACATCAAAATATTCACAAAACGCAAGAAACTATACAAAATATTAAGTTAAATGAGTGTGAAATAATGATACATTTATCACTCATCAGCTACTCAACCCGAGAAGATTCTTATTGACGTTGGTGTACCATCCATTAAGAATCTTCGGTGAGTCGTTCAGTGTTTATCCGCTATAAACACTCACACGTCTATACTAGTCTCCAAGACTTATGGTTCATTGAGAAACCATTGGAATCATATATTCCATTATACGACATGTACCGGTCTCAACGGGTTTACTTTACTGACCAAGTAGTGTAAACCTTGACCAGGAACTGTCTGAGAATGACAACGTCATGATACTACTCAATGTCAGTTGCGACGCTTTTGCAACAGTACCATGACTAATCATTCTAAGGTCATTACGTCTTTACCATATTAAAATATACATTATATTATAGAAACTACATATATTATTCATAATAATAATATTTTACAGAAGTATTCAAAAGAAATACAACCGGGAATTGGCGCTCTGAGCACCAACCCCAACAACTTATGCCACTTGTAATAAAATGATTTGTGCAATAATCTAACCAAGCTTAAGCAACATATTTACAAGGACAATTTCACTCTTAAGTTCGCATGCATAAAATAAACCATTATAATGATAATATCATACAATAATCTCATGACATACCTCAATTATATAATACGGAAAATAAAGAACAAAACTAAACATAATGCGAATTCCCAACGCAAAATAAATGACTAATCATGCTTGAAAATGAACAATTAAATAGGCTAAATCATGCTTGAATACCATCTCATGAACACATCAAACAGATAAACACAGGGATACAAATAATATGATTGATTACATGATATAAGAGAAATCACCTAAGAAATTATTATACATGACATGTGATGAAAAGGACTCAGTTCAGTGTATTCGCGTTCGTGTAGCGTTCGTAAACGCTTTCAAACGGTAAACAGAAGGTTCACGTTCGTATAGCTTTTGAGAACGCGTTCAAATGGGACCGGACCTGATGAAACAAATACATGCGCATTCGAGTAGCGTTTGTAAACGCGTTCGAACGGTAAACAGAAGGTTCGCGTTCGTATAGCGTTTGATAAAGCGTTCGAACGGGACCAGACATAAAATATGCGTTCGTACGGTGTTCTGAAACGTGTTCGAACGGGGTTACAGCAGTGACCTCCAAAATGCAGTAAACAACATGACACATACATGAACGGATGAATAGATGACACATAATAAATAATAACGGGCTGAAAGGCGCGGCAAAGCATCGTGGTAAAGGATTTTAACCCATCAAAATAGAGGACCTTTAATCCGACTTACTAAGCCCATGCGCAATGCAACATGATGCATGATTATGCAAGAAGATGACATACGAAGAAAAGCGAATAACGAAATGAAAGGCGCGGCGAAGTATTGTGGTAAAGGTTCTTTAACCCCTCGAAATGGAGGACCTTTAATCCAACTTACTAAGCTCATGCGCATCACATCATAGTGCATATAAAAACAAAGATAACAATATCGGACTTCGTATACCCGATTGAACATATCTCACATTCAATCGAATATACATCATCCGGCGCGGTAAAACATCATGGTAAAGGATTTTAACCTCTCAAAATAGAGGACCTTTAATCGCACTTACTAAGCCCATGCGCAAACAACACAATACATATATAAAAAGTAAAGACAATGATATCAGACTTCGTATATCTGATTGAACATATCTCACATCCAATCGAATATACATTATCCGGCGCGGTAAAGCATCGTGGTAAAGGATTTTAACCTCTCAAAATTGAGGACCTTTAATCGCACTTACTAAGCCCATGCGCTTTATCTCATCATAATGCATATAAAAATAAAGATAACAATATCAGACTTCGTATACCTGATTGAACATATCTCACATTCAACCGAATATACATCATCAGGCGCGGCAAAGCATCGTGGTAAATGATTTTAACCTCTTAAAATAGAGGACCTTTAATCGCACTTACTAAGCCCATGCACTTTATCTCGTCATTACATAAACAAATAGCATGCGGAAATCAAGTAGCGAATAATAAACAAATCAAAACAACATAAAACGAAATATGCGCCATTTATTCAAGTGGTACGTGGAGTTGTATCCCGAGTACAGATCGTACTACCGTCCATTCAGAATCGGCTATGAAATTTATGTCCGGGTTTCCATCCTATATACCACGAGAGGCGACACATTTTTCATTTTATCCAAGGGCCACAACATACATCATTTCACAATACATGCATTTTCTATCTTTTCAAGGGCCACAACATGCATCACTCCACAATAATCATGCAAATGAAACTCAGTAAACAATAACAATATGAATGAAAATGGATGTGAAAAATACCCTCAGGTCTAACCTTTTATGTCGACTTTCGGAAGTGCGTTACAAGTCCATCGGAAGGGCTATCGCTCCGCAACTTTTCTGGTTCACTAGTCTATGTTTTTCTTCGTTGTTTCGCTGCTTAAGCTACTGTTTTGACTCCGTTTTACTGCTGTTTTGCTGCTATTTTGCTGCTGTATTTTGGTCACTGTTTTGGTTGTTATATGGACTGTTTTGCGGTTTATTTGGAGTGGTTTGGGCTGCGGTTTTTGGACTGTTTTGGGGAAGCTTTTGGGACTGTTTTTAGTGCAGTTTTAGGGCTTATTCTGGACAGTTTTAAGGCTTATTGAGTTCGGCAGTTTAAGGCTTACCGGGTGGCAGTTTAAGGCTTATTCGTGAGGTGTGTTGAAGGCTTGTTGGAGGGCAGTTTGGGCGCAAAGGGGACGTGTGGTGAGAATTTGTGAGCTGTGAACGTGGCTGATGGGCTGTCAACGTAGGGCGTGATGGGCGATGAGCTGGGCGCAAAGGGGACGTGTGGTTTGCTAGGTGGCGTTGAAGACTTGTGGGGCAGTGAGGCTTTGAATGGTCGGTGAGTGTGTGGAGGTAAGTTGGCTTTTGGGCGTGTGAATGGGGCCTTAGGTGATGCGCTTGTGGCGAGAGGCAGTGAGGGTCTGGTCGGTTGTAGGGTTTTGTCGTGAATGTTGGAGAGGTGTATGTTTGTGCCGAATGTGTGTCTGTTTGTGTGTTTTGTTGTTGCTTGAGTGGTGTGTCCTCTTTGTTTAGGGTTTATTCATTGTTGTTGCCGTGTATGTCTAGGGGGATCCAGGGTTGGAGTTTGTTCTATTTTTATAGTGAGAGGGTAGGGGGATTATGGTTTGCATGGATTATTAAAAGGAAAGAAATCAATTAAATAGGGATGTGTATTTTAATTAATTTTAAAGGGAAACGATAAATTGTATTTTTGGGGGGTAATATATTAAATTGGTGAGTGATTTAATTAAATTTGGATATGATTTAGTTTAATTTAGATTTTAATTTAATTTAATTTCAATTTAATTGATTTTTAATTTAAATTTGTGACATGTTTTAATTATTTCTTGGATTGGGCTTGGATGAGATGGGCTTGGTGTGTGTCTTGTGGGGGTTTGGGCTAAGAATGTATTTTAAAACGGAGGTCCAACAAGTGAGCCTGGAGCTAAACAAGCGAATAAGATTTAACGAAATACTAATCCCCTTCCGACGATCGTTTCCCGCAACTTCCTCGACTAAAAAGGTAGTGTCTCCAAATGATACTCATCATAGGGACTCACATGCAAAAATACAGTGCCTATAGTCGGTTATGAAAGCTTTTGTTTAAGATGAAATTTGTTTCATTTTTAACATAAGTTTGGCTTCTAAAGAACACTTTGATGGAGAGGATTGTGAGAAAACAAATGGATTAGAGCAAAGCTTGAAGAATTTTTGGAAATTAAGGTAACTTTCTTTAATTCCTTAATTTGGAAATAATTTCGCTTGCTCTAATTGAATATATAAGATGTATAAATTATTTTTTCTCTCTTGATAGTGTAATTTTGGCTTATTTTTGTTATATGATAATATGTTGTCATTTTAGAGTTGTCATGTCACTCAATGATGACATAAAATTGTTCTTGAGTTGTTTCATTATAGTGAGACTTAATTGGTATTGGAAAGTTTGGATTAGAGCATGGATTTGGATTACTTTTGATTAATTTCACTTAATTTGATTAACTGAAAAATTAGGGTTTATGTCTAATTCCAAAATTGGGGCTTTTCATGTCTTGAATGTAAATTGGCATGTATTTGATGCACAAATCATTATGGTAATATTTTGGAAATACCTAATTATATATTTGACAAATTAGGACAAAAATGATCAAAATGCAAAAGTTTGTATCTAGACATATTTTTGGTTTTAGTAGATATGGGACTTTGCAAATTTGATTTTCTGTTTTGGTGTATTAAAATAAATTAGTTTATTTTAATAAGCCAAGAAAAATTATTAAAATCGAAAAAAATTGATTTTTCCGCCTTTTGTTAGACTTGTCGATAAAACCGTAAAATCGCCTACATGCCAAGCTCATCAAGATAATACCAAGATCCGATCCAAAATGATTCGAGCTCTTCAAAAAGAGGCCTCCAAGACTTGAGCCCAAAAAAGTCCAACATTTTCCTAATATTTGACTACTTATGCAATGACGGCGAGATTTATGAAATTTTTCATTTTTTCCTGTAACTTTCTCATCAGATATCTGATTTTGGTTATTCAAGTTGTGTTGGAAAGAAAACTCAGAAATCTACAACTTTATAATTATGTCGAAAACATATTTAGATTTCTTCCTAGCCAAAACACAATCATATCTATCTATAGAGTTTTTATGTTTTATGTTTAAAGATTATGTTATATTTAAGTGATGGATTGAATTTTAACGTTATTTTAAAGTTCATGCACGAAATTTAAGTCTTATTTAGTTTATGATTTAATTTTATTAGTTTAATTTCGATTTCTTTTAAAAAAAAAATTAGTTTAAAAAGCTTTCATTATTTAAGTTAACTTAGGATTTTACAAAGGTATATTTAAATGTGTTTTTAATTTGTAATTTTTCATATTTCAGACTTGTAAAATTAGCTTTTTGCTGTAAGCACAAGTGTGTGAGAGATTGAATTTCTCTTTTTCATTGAATTGAACACCCGACTTATCAAAGGGATTGCACCATTTGTAGCGTCTTTTTGCAAGCAATGTTTCTTTCAACAATTCAAAAAGGATTTTTAAGAACAGTTTTCTTGATGGTTCAATATGCTCTCGAAATGGATTTTGTTCCCACAAAATCATGATTTAAGGTTTTTAGGGTTCGCTCAATTAGATGAGGTTGCCGATCTATTGAGGCATTACAAAATTCAAATCTATATTGATACTGTGGACGCTGGATTTCGCCCGAGGTCCACAATCAAGAATTTGTAGTTGGGGGCGCTAACGATCCTGTAAAACAAAGGTAGAGTGAGCGGGAGTAGACTACCCACCGGTGTGGTGGGTGCCGGGGGCACTCCGACGCTCAAGTCAGTAGTGAAGACGAGCTGTAAATAGTAGAAGAGCAAGGCTTGACGTACCTTGACTTCTGTTGACTACCGTGAGGGCAGTGGGTCGGAGGTTCTGAGAGCTCTGGAGAGAATATGATTAAGCTGAAAGTTGTTAGAAGTTGAATATGATCGAGCTATGGATTGTCCAGCCTCTTTTCTCGTAGACTTTCTTCTCTTATATACACACTCTCGGGAAACGTGTGTATTTATTACCTTTAATTACTCGTTCGTTGGATGTTGGAAACTGTCGAGTTATGTGAGATATTTATGAGTCTGGACGTTTCTTGATTTGGTATCTACTGCGTCCGTTGGCCCTCTTGATGACAATGAGCTTGGGCCCGTGAGGCTTCTTGGTCTGATATTGGTCGGTCTCGAGGTAAAATATCGATTTTACCCTTGGGCCCAAATTTGGCCCGTACAGTTTGTCCCCTACTCTCTAAGTCAATGAGTCCTTGACTTGGAGAGTACTTGATGCGTGTGTCGCTTGAGGCCATAGTATGTAGGTGTACTCGAGCGTTGATGCTGCCAAACGAATATCAAGTTATGAGCTTGACTCTTCAAGAGCCATTGGGGAAGTATCCAGTCGATTGAACCAGATGAAGGTCAGGATATAAGTCGTACGACATGTGTATGTCTTCAACTTGACTCGATATGAGTCCATGGGGGATGTCCCCGGTCGTCTGAACCAGATGAGGGTTCATGAGTTATTTCTTTTGACAAGTCTATGAACTGAAGGAAGTCCATGTCTTCATTTGACTCGACAAGAGTCATCTGGGAATGTCACCGGTCAACTGAACCAGATGAGGTTCAGGATATAAGTCATACGACATGTGTATGTCTACAACTTGACTCTACATGAGTCCGTGGGGGATGTCCCCGGTCGACTGAATCAGATGAGGATTCATGAGTTTATTTGACTCGACAAGAGTCCATGGGAATGTCCCCGGTCGACTGAACCAGATGAGGGTTCAGGAGTTTATTTGACTCGACAAGAGTCCATGAGGGATGTCCTCGGTCGACTGAACCAGATGAGGGTTCATGAGTTTATTTGACTCGACAAGAGTCCATGAGGGATGACCCCGGTCGACTGAACCAGATGAGGGTTCAAGAGTTTATTTGACTCGACAAGAGTCCATGGGAATGTCCCCGGTCGACTGAACCAGATGAGGGTTCAGGAGTTTATTTGACTCGACAAGAGTCCATGAGGGATGTCCTCGGTCGACTGAACCAGATGAGGGTTCATGAGTTTATTTGACTCAACAAGAGTCCATGAGGGATGACCCCGGTCGACTGAACCAGATGAGGGTTCAAGAGTTTATTTGACTCGACAAGAGTCCATGGGGGATGTCCCCAGTCGACTGAACCAGATGAGGGTTCAGGAGTTTATTTGACTCGACAAGAGTCCATGGGAATGTCCCCGGTCGACTGAACCAGATGAGGGTTCAGGAGTTTATTTGACTCGACAAGAGTCCATGGGAATGTCCCCGGTCGACTGAACCAGATGAGGGTTCAGGAGTTTATTTGACTCGACAAGAGTCCATGGGGGATGTCCCCGGTCGACTGAATCAGATGAGGGTTCAGGAGTTTATTTGACTCGACAAGAGTCCATGGGGGATGTCCCCGGTCGACTGAACCAGATGAGGGTTCAGGAGTTTATTTGACTCGACAAGAGTCAATGGGGGATGTCCCCGGTCGACTGAACCAGATGAGGTTCAGGATATAAGTCATACGACATGTGTATGTCTACAACTTGACTCTACATGAGTTCGTGGGGGATGTCCCCGGTCGACTGAACCAGATGAAGGTTAGGATAATCTCATACTACGGGTCAAATGACCAGGGGAGTCTTCAATGTCGTTTGGACCAAATGAAGATCTATGAAAGTCTTCACTCTACAAACCTGACGACGGTCCAAGAGTCTTTCCTTATCATACTACTAGACCCGATGAAGGTCTATGAAGGTTATCACCCATTCTCCTGATGAGGGTCCATGTGACTACGGTCGTATGGACCTGTCGAATGGACTTGATAAAAGTCCAAGAAGGTCATCACTTTTCACTATACTAGACCTGAAGAATGTCAATGAGGGTTCCCATTCCTCATTCTACAAGACCTGACAAAGGTCAATGATGACATAATTCCTCATTCTACAGGACTTGTAGTCTGAGACCATGTCGCCTGAAGACCATGAGACTACGGTCGAATGAACCTGATGAAGGTCCATGAGGGTTCTCATTCCTCATTCTACAAGACCTGACAAAGGTCAATGAGGACATAATTCCTCATTCTACAGGACTTGTAGTCTGAGACCATGTCGCCTGAAGACCATGAGACTACGGTCGAATGAACCTGATGAAGGTCCATGAGGGTTCTCATTCCTCATTCTACAAGACCTGACAAAGGTCAATGAGGACATAATTCTTCATTCTACAGGACTTGTAGTCTGAGACCATGTCACCTGAAGACCATGAGACTATGGTCGAATGAACCTGATGAAGGTCCATGAGGGTTCTCATTCCTCATTCTACAAGACCTGACAAAGGTCAATGAGGACATAAATCCTCATTCTACAGGACTTGTAGTCTGAGACCATGTCACCTGAAGACCATGAGACTACGGTCGAATGAACCTGATGAAGGTCCATGAGGGTTCTAATTCCTCATTCTACAAGACCTGACAAAGGTCAATGAGGACATAATTCCTCATTCTACAGGACTTGTAGTCTGAGACCATGTCGCCTGAAGACCATGAGACTACGGTCGAATGAACATGATGAAGGTCAATGAGGGTTCTCATTCCTCATTCTACAAGACCATGTAAGTAGTGTCGAATGAGATCCTTAACAAGTACCAAGCTTCACACGTGTTGTGTCGAATGAGATCCTTAACAAGTGCCAAGCTTCTCACGTGTTGTGTCGAATGAGATCCTTAACAAGTGCCAAACTTCTCACGTGTAGTGTCGAATGGGACATCTTCCTCATGGTGAGTCTCTATACATGTAGTGTCGAGTGGGATATCCTTACCAAGTCTGGTAATGTAGACTGGGATATTATCACCCCATACATGTAATGTCGAACGGGATATCCTAATACCAATTCTCCATACATGTAGTGTCGAGTGGGATATCCTTACCAAGTCTCGTAATGTCGACTGGGATATTTTCACCCCATACATGTAGTGTCGAATGGGATATCCTAATACCAATTCTCCATTCATGTAGTGTCGAGTGGGATATCCTTACCAAAACTGGTAATGTCGACTGGGATATTATCACCCCATACATGTAGTGTCGAGTGGGATACTCAACAAGTGCCAAGCCACATATTGTATTGTCGACTGAGACATCAATAACAATTACCAAACTATATGTTGTGATGTCGACTGGGACATCCATAACAATTATCAAACTATATGTTGTAATGTCGACTGGGACACCCATAACAAGTCCCAAATTATAAATTGTAATGTCAAACTATAAAAAGTGTAAGTCATACCTGGTAATGTCGACTGGGATGTCCACGCCAAGTATATCTCTTCATCATATGGGGTGAATGGTAGGAAAAATGGTTCCACTGAAGGGACACGCCTTGTTCCTGGTGAGGGTCCATGAGACTATGGTCGAATGGAGTCTAGAGTCGATGGCAATCCATTCATGTAATGTGAAGAATATAATTATCTTCTCATGTCGCCTGAAAGATACGACTATCTAACCATGTAGTATGGATTTGAAGGCAATCCATGCATGTCATATGGAGGAGATGAAAATCCTTTTAGTCGTCTGAATGTGGTGGGTCCTTCAATGTCGTATGGAAATGATAATAATTCTTCTATATAGCCAGATGGCCATCCACCTTATCGTATGGAGAATATGATAATCTTTCCATGTAGTATGGAGTGGATGACATTACTAGAGAATACTTCTAAGTCGGTTGGGTATGCTGGAAGAATATAAAGGTATTCTCATGTCGAATGGAAGAAGTATATCGATTGGGTCTGATGATTTTTATGTGGTCGATTGGAGCAAATGGATTTCTCCCTAAGTTGTAGTTTTGTGAAGGTCAATTTTTTCTGTAGTAATCAATGAATACTTGTTTGGGAAGCTATGATGTCCCAAGGAAACAATGGGTGGTCATCTAGCCTCTTTTTTATGGACTAATTACATCAAGTATCACTTTATTGAAGTACATCGCTGGCGTATCATTTGTAGGGTCGCTTGGGCGGATTTGAGGTTCTCTCATTGTGATGGTTGATGGAATTCTCTTTTTTCTTGTTTCTCTTATCCTCCTCCCATCTGATCTCAATTTGAGCCTGGGCCATGGCATGATCCATAGTGTAACATCGAAATTTAGTGAGCTTTTTGTAGAGTCCGCTTTCTGAAAGTAATCCATTTCTGAATGCTTCCACTGCAGTAGGCTGATAGAGATCTGAGATTGTTATTCTCTCTTTATTGAAACGAGCCACGTAGCTTCGCAAGGACTCCCCTATCCGTTGCTGGATGGCATTGAGGTCATTGGTGGTCTTCTCAAGTTTGCAAGAACTTGCAAAATGCTCCACAAATTTATCTGCTAGCTGTTGGTAAGACTCGATGGATCTGTATGGGAGATTGATGAACCAGGTGAGGGCAGGACCAGCCAATGTTTCTCCAAATCCTCTGCACATTCCAGCTTCCCATTTGCTTGGTGACAAGCCGGTTGATATCATCTTGTATTTGTAACGGACAACATGGTCGTCTGGGTCAGTTGATCCATCATACATTTTCATATCTGGAGGACTAAACTTCCTTGGTAGTTCGATGGAAGTGATGGTCTCCAAAAATGGAGTATCTGAGATCGTGCCGGCTCGGCTTTTTCTCACTGGTAGTCTGGCACCAGGTAGGCTGGAGAGAATTGAATCTTTGAACTCCTGCATTTCCTTGCGCATGGTGGAGGCAACTTGCCGTGCTTGTTCGATTGAGGAGATATGTTGACTTCTTTCTTGATTTGGTGGATGGTTGTCTGATGGCGGATTGTCACTTGTCACATTGTTGAATGCCCCCAAGAGATTGGCGGGGATTGTGGGATTGCCGGGAAGGTCTGTAGTATCAGGTTGTCGGGAGGTTGAAGAGATTTTCTCCAGTTGCTTCCGGAGGGTTATATTGGAGATTCGCATGGCTGAATTTTCCTCCTCTAAGACTCGTAATCGTTCTTGTAGAGTGGCCAATTGAGAGGCCATATGGTCAAATGTTTGATCGCTGCTAGAAGCCATGTGTAGCTGTGTTGAAGGGATCGTAGACTGAGAGATCTTCGTCTGCTATGAATCGTTAAGTTCCCACAGACGGCGCCAAATTGTGGACGCTGGATTTCGCCCGAGGTCCACAATCGAGAATTTGTAGTTGGGGGCGCTAGCGATCCTGCAAAACAAAGGTAGAGTGAGCGGGAGTAGACTACCCACCGGTGTGGTGGGTGCCGGGGGCACTCCGACGCTCAAGTCAGTAGTGAAGACGAGCTGTAAATAGTAGAAGAGCAAGGCTTGACGTACCTTGACTTCTGTTGACTACCGTGAGGGCAGTGGGTCGGAGGTTCTGAGAGCTCTGGAGAGAATATGATTAAGCTGAAAGTTGTTAGAAGTTGAATATGATCGAGCTATGGATTGTCCAGCCTCTTTTCTCGTAGACTTTCTTCTCTTATATACACACTCTCGGGAAACGTGTGTATTTATTACCTTTAATTACTCGTTCGTTGGATGTTGGAAACTGTCGAGTTATGTGAGATATTTATGAGTCTGGACGTTTCTTGATTTGGTATCTACTGCGTCCGTTGGCCCTCTTGATGACAATGAGCTTGGGCCCGTGAGGCTTCTTGGTCTGATATTGGTCGGTCTCGAGGTAAAATATCGATTTTACCCTTGGGCCCAAATTTGGCCCGTACAGATACCTATAAATTATCAAAATGGGAGAGGGGTAAAAAAAACCTTATCTCAATAGAGTTGTATTATTGAAAATTATTTATAAGAAAAACAAGGATAAGATTACATATATTAAAATCCTCTTCATATCTTGTTTATAGTAGCGAGCGTGTTATGCACTGCGCACTGGGTAACAACAGCAAAACAACTCAAAGATCTAACATTATGCTAAGTTTGAGCTCACAGTCCTCACCTCCCATGCCAAGAAGATGAATGGTGATAATTCCCATAGGGATAGCCACTTGGGGACGTCTCTCCATGGCCAAATGAATGTACATGTCCATTAGAATGACCCCAGGTCCCTGGTAAACTGTAACTATGATAACCCATCTGAGGTCCAGCAGCTTCCCAAGGATTGACCCCAGCTGGATGGGGATGAGGGTAATATGCACCATGTGTCATTGGTGATTGTGGAGGCAGTTGATGAGGATAATTTGGCGGCGCTGGAGGCGGTGGTGGATAATATGCATCTGGTGGGGGATAATGACTTTCTTGTGGTGGTTGTGGCCTCCCAGGTGATGCATATTGAACATCTTGTTGTGTGGAGTATGTTGGCTGGATTGTTGGAGTCTGTAGTTCCAGCTGCGGATAAAGAGATCCCGGTTGTGAGCTATTAGCAGGATACTGTATCTCAGACGGTGGCGGATTTAAATGATGAGCTACCGGAAAGCCTGTGATCCCTGGATAGTAATTAGTCCCTACAGCTGAATTCATTCCATTTACTTTGTAAGAAAAAGTCAATACTCCATTGGGTTTACCGTCAGTACTCCGGACTTGATAATGAATAAATCGGACAACTCCATTGAACTCTGAGACAAGATCCTTGATTGGAACACGGACTTCACCAATGGTTTTGTCCCCAAACATGAGTCCTTCGTGTTTCAGTTCAAAGTGAACAAAGATGTGATCACAATCCTGAGATGGGATTTCCTTCAAATCAAATCGCATTTCATGGTTCCATTCCGGATTCCCATCTCCCTCTTTGTCTGTTGGAGTCCTGTGTTTCTGATTCTGCTTCAATTTTTTACCAGAATCATCGCTGACAATCGAAACTGAAACATAGAGCATGAGTTTCTGAAAGAAATTGAATGCTTTCAGATCTTCTCCAAACATAACTTTGATTTCTAATGAGCTTGGTTCCATCTTCAGATAGTGTTTCTAAATCCAGGCTCAGATGAATGTTAAAGAGCAAAATAACCAAAGCAAGCAAGCAAGCAAGCAATCGCAAAGAGGTATCAACCTGTGCAGATGGTTTCGATGCAGCCCACAAAAATTCTTGAGAAATCTAATCTGAACATTCCAGAATTTTGATGTGAGAGCCAAAAAAATCAGAAATTACCTCGAGTTGGCCCCACACTGGCCTGGTCTTCTATGACAGGCCAGCCAGCCAGCGATTATTATTTTGCCAAAATGGGCGACAATACCCAACAGACGTTCAAAACTCAACTACCAATCATGTTTTCTTTTACCAATAATATCCCCACAAGAGCAACTTCCATCATGGTGCTCCACGAAATTAATTTTTTTTCCCCCACACACTCTGCGAACACAAGCCATAACATTCAAAATAACCACCCTATTAGGCCTAATCCCCTCATCCAACATCCGTTTAAACAACCACCCTTCACAAAGAAATCAGACCGATACCCAGAATCCACAACATCTTTATGAATCTTAACACCAAATACAATATCACGTAAATACCCAGAAGCCTTGAGAACAAAAGGGGATGTCAAATTATCTGGATTAATTTTTAATTCACGCATTTGGGTGTATAATTTCTAAAGAAGGATCAAACTGGCGGTTGTCGACGAAGGCGCATATCATAAGGTTCTGGAGGAAGAGATCACAGGAGTACGGAGAAGAGCAGCGAGGAACCGTGGGAGATGGAGCCGAGAGAGGCATACTGGGAGATGAGATTGGCGATGAAGAGGAGGTTGCGGTGAAGGGTTAACCGTGAAAGTGAGATCTTGGGATGAATGGGTGAAGGGATTTCAAGGATTTAAGGGTTCGGCATTGCTTGATTGATGAAATGCATGTCTCTGCTTGGACAACTGATGGGTTGAAGAATTGAGTCTCCGGTTATGATGCCAAGAAGAAGAGACGCCCCTGGTGGCGCAAAGGAGCGAACTTATAGTTACCTTCTGCATGTTCAATTGCGTCTCCACAACACACGCCGGCAATCATTTGAATGCTTAGGGTTTAGGGTGGGTTTAATGAATAGTTTAGTGTGTGTGTGTTTGAATCAGAAAGATTTTTTTTCCATTAAAAGCCAAAACAAGAGAGGAAAAAAAATTGCCCCTTTACTTAGAATCATGTCAGTAAGAATATACACAATGGAATGGTACTGCGTGTGATAAGTTTTTCAATCTACAACAGTGTGATGAACAAACAACAAAAAAATTTATCAATTCTAATCAGTAATACAAGAAAGAATCAAGCCTGCAAACACTTAGTGATTGTGCTCATTGATACCCCGTTTCAAGGGCTTGGAGGGAACACTGCGGCCGTGTCTAACAATTTTGCCCCGTCTTCATCTATTGCGATGCTACTCCAATCAGAACCAGAATTTTTCGAGAAGAGCTTAGGCCTGTCAAGTCTGTTTCCTCTAAAACCATTTATCCTTGATGATACCATAGGCATAACAAGAACTGCAGATGCATTAATCGAGTCCTCTCCGAGACCTAATGACATTGAACAAGCAGACTGCAAGAAAACAAACGTCTAGGAGTTATTTTTTATTTTTTATATTCTATAAATCATCATTCTTAAGAATTTGTTTATTGAGATAAGCACCTTTGCCTTGGCCAGCATATCTGAAATCTTCATTGAAATTCCTTGCACAAATGGTCTTGTTTCTTTACTTTGTGCATCTTCAGATGACAGGATCAATCTGTCGTAGACATAATTGACGGAGATGTATAAAAATAGCATGGTTAGATGGTATTAAAGCAGCCACCACTCTTTAGAAGTGTAACAATGTGAAAGAATGCACCATACCTGTCTGATTCAGTTGAAATGCTTGAAGATATTACCGAAACTAACGATGAATTTTCTTTAACCTCACCACCTGAAAATTTACAGAATAAGTTCCTATCCATGTCTCCTGTTAAATTGAGCTTAAAAGAGATGAAATCAACATACCTTTAGACTCATCAGGCGCAAGCAAAGAAATGCCTATGAATACAGATGTAGTTCCTAGTATGAACATCGTTGCCCTCAATGCATTGAATACCTGTTTTTAGGAACAATAAAATCAGCACTCCAGATGTATGTTTAAGAAACCAGTTGTAAAATGCAATAAGGCTACAAGTATCCAGGATGCATGATAATATGTTATAATAAAACAAAGATGACTTTTCAATTTGTATTGTAAAATATACATTTGAGCAGAAACTGGCTTCACGGAGAAGGGTACTAATTTGACTCAGAAATTCAGAATTCCATCATATCAGGGCTAGATTCACAAAATCTTGAAGACATGAACTACAGTAAGTGAAAACCAGTTCTGCCCGGCTCAACCTCAATCAAAATACAAAATCTTGGTAGAATAGAATTAGGCATTTCTTTGTTGAGTCAATACAAAATATAGGTACATGTAACAACTTAAATCTAAAAATATTGAAGCTACGGTTCAATGTTGCACCTATAATTCAGAGAGGAATAGATTGAGGACCTGATATTCTTGAAAGTACACAAATCCTGTACAGATAGAGAAGGAAGTCCAAGCAATCTGAAACATAGGCACTATAAGGATTGCATCGAACAATGATAATCCTTCATTCAACCTTGCCATCTGCAAAAGCAGAACTGTGAATTCAATAGATGTTTGACAAAATCTCCACAACCATGAAGTAGCATGTTGGAACATATAGCAAACCATGCAAAAAATGATGGTTAGAGTTCTGCTATATCTTTACCCAAAATCCAGCTGTGCTAAGAAACAACAGGAGCATCGAGTACGTGAACCAACTGTGCAACTGATATCCATTAGACATGGACAACCTCAGCAGGTTAGAGCTGCAAAAAACGAGAGAGTTGATGTTCAAACCAAATTACAACAAAACAATATCCAGTCACATCTTTAAAAGCAACAACATCAAGAGAGAGAACTTACAGAGATTTTGCAAACAACACCGAGAATGATCCAACGGCACCTGAAACTATAGCATAGGAAAAAGGAAGCACCATACGCCAATATCTATGATCTTGTCCAGAAACATTAAGTAGATGTTCTCCTCTCCTGCATATAATACATGTTGATAGTAAGAAGGATATATAATATGAATGAATAGCTAGCTCCTTATCCTTAGTTAAATATACAGAATCATGTACCTCACCTGTAGATGTAATGATATATGGCAACAATTAAGATCAAAATCAGACAGTAAAAAAGGAATGTGATGTTGCTGTATTTTTCTGCCAACTGTTCTGGTGTGTAAACTGAAATGAAAGAGAGTAACATTAATTAACAAGAACAGTTGCAAATCAGCAAGCTAGTCATAATCTAACATGAAAAGTATCAAAAGCAAGTTAGGTACCAGGTGACTGGTGATTTCCAAAGGAAACTAGAAAAATGTTCCCAAGAACAATAAAGGCTGTTGCTACCAGTATCCTGCAACAGAAGTATTACTGACAACATTCAGCTTTGACCTTTACTTTGGCAAAACAATGTGAAAATACAAAATATGATCTCGATTATAATTCTAAAAACTAGCCCACACTTCAGATCTTAACATACTTGACAGTCACCATTTTGTTGAACACGAAGTAAGAAAATGCAATGTTGGACACAAACTGAACAGAGCCAAGGGCTGCAAGAAGAGACTGCAAAGAAGGAAGAGAATTACCAAATTGATCAAACCCTAGAAAACAGGCATTGTTCATCCAAAATACAGAAAAACTAATACATAGTTATATAAAAGAGTTCCTCTATTCAGATTAAGCAAATGAATAGTTCTGTCCATACTGACCTGAGCAGCATATCCAAAGGAAATGAAATTAAGGCAATTACCAAGAAGGAAAATTAGGATACCTGCATTAATTATAAACTTAAAGCTGAATGAGGAATCAGTATCACACTAAATCAAAACCCCAATAATGAATAAATCACTATGAGACCCGAATTTACCAACTCTCCAAGAATGATAGTGTACAATGGGCCTCAGTGTATGTTTTCCATTCGTTCCATCACCATCTAGCAGAGACTGCCTTTCTCTCTGCAAACAATTCAGCCAGACTCAACAAAACTGGCAACATGGTGTAAAGGTGAAAAATGGTGACATCGTTAAATAATTAATATCTCTAGATTCCCCATGCCTGAACCAAAAACATAAACCAGTAATAAATTACTCCAAAGTGAGGAAGCACACTAAAATATGTTAATCTTCACATAAACCTCAAACAAAGCACATTTGGCAGGCTAGTATCAGAGTTCAAACAAGTAATGTCCTACATAATCGATTCCTTCATCCAATCAAGGGAACTGAGATTTTAGATTCTAGAATCTAGATAGAAACTCATGCTATGGTTTGTTCTACAATCATGCCCTCAAGCAGCAATAAAGACCAACGCAAAATCGCCACAAAAACTCAACAGCTTATCAAACATGTAATAAGTGTTTACATGACAAAAAATGAATAACCAAGTATCATATAAACAAAGAACATCCCCACATACCTCATTGTGACCCAATTTAAGAAGGTTTGTTCCAAAATTAATGGCGATGCTACCAACGAGGTTAATGAATGCTCCAATAACCCACTCTCCCATGGCTTAACAACTTTTAGAGCCGAGAAAGAGAGCCACAGACAGCTAAAATCTAAAGCTGCCTTTCAATATACTCCGATTAATATAATCCAGGAGAAAGGGTAACCAAAACCCACCTGATGAACTTTAATACTCTCACACCTGCGCAAGTTGATTACAAATTATTCATAGCTTATATAAAGAAAAGAAACTTCATTGCCCAATATGATTTAAAAAAAACAACAAACAAACAAAATCCCATAAACAAACAGTGGATCTACGCAACCCAGATTCAGAAACTAAATAATGAAGCCAAAAAAAATAAAGAATCAGATTTAGGTAGTTAAATTCAGATCAAATCAAACGAGGGATTAATGCTGGACTGAAAGATAAAAATAAAAACTTTACCTAGTGAAGGTTGTAAAGATGGAAACTTGATAGCATACAAAGGATCCAACAATGAATTATTTGTCAAATTTGTGATTTTTTTTTTTTTGGGGGGGTTCAAATTTATGAAATTTAGTTGACAATGAAAGGCAAGAGGAAGAAGAAGGAAGGAAGGAAAGGAGTTGTCTGGTCAAAAACGAAGGCGTGATACTTTACCGACCGCTTATTGCCCTCCGAACTCAACTGCAACCGGAGGAAATAATTGTGTACGGTTGGGTCTATTATAAGATGTGTATTGTACTACTCCACGTGATGACTCCTGCGACTTGTCTTTCTCCACGTGTCGTCTCTTCAGTATGGATCGGTATTGAAGGTGAGTTGAGTACTAAATTAACCTATTTAAATTAATATATGTCATAATTTTAGGTGTGAAAATAAATTTAACAAAATATAAATTAATTCACTATGAAATTTTGGTTGTAAATCAAAATTTAATTAAATTTTCGATTTTTTTTTTTTTGTTGCATAAATAAATGGAAAAATCTTACCTTCAATATTCCATCTCTTGAATTATTGGGCGGATTGAATGAATTGTGAGTTATTATATGACATTTTTTATGCGGATTTATGGCTTTTGATTGTATCATTGTGCGGTCAATACTTCCGAGATCTACTTCAATTTGTATTGTAACACTACTCCCTCTTTTGGTTCGTGGGTTTAGCTAAAATAACGACTTCAATTTTCTTTGTTATTTTATACTTTAGAGCAAATGTTAAAATTTTTGACATTCTTTGTTTTCATTTGAATTTACGTACTCATAATTGGAATGGGATAGAATCGAATACGCTGGAATAAGAATAATAAATCGGAATCGCAATAAATTATTTACTTAATTGTAAGAATCATAATTGAAAAAATAGTATTTTTATTGATGAGTTTACTTTGTTTAGTAATCAAGTTACAAAAATATCCTTAATTTTAATTATATTTTAATTTATTATTTATTAATGTATTAAATTATAAATTATAAAATATTAAATATTATTTTATTATTATTATTATTGATTAGTTTTATTTATAAATTATGTATTAATTAATTATTACTTTATTAATATTTTAAATTACTAAATATTAAATATTATTAATTAATAATTAATACATTTTATTTTTATTTATAAATTAATATTAATTAATTAATTAATTACTTTATAAGTAATATTATAATTTCTCATCAATAATCTTCTCATGAGGGTATGAGGGTAGTGGGAGTGAGACTCCCAAATGTATGGACCCTGCATCATTGATGGCGTCAAATTCAAATTATTCATGTAGACAATCCCTATCTATTTTTTTGTTTGGTCTGTTAAAATGCATCTGAAAATGCATCATGTAGCTCCCCTATAAAGGTCTCTTAATTAACTACAAAAGAAGATTTCAAAACAATTATAGCTATTTTTGAGTTAATAATTCCAGATAAAAAAACACAACAGCATAAAGGAATGAGAAAATGTTTTTATTTGGTTCGGGGTTTCTCTTTATTGGTTCTTTCTCTGGATCATACTGCATTCTCTGCTGCTGCTTGATTGACATGAGCATGCTGGCTGTCAAAAACAATTTACATTTACTGGGCCAAACTACCTAGCAACTCCTCCTAGGTCATAATCATTTGTTCATACATTTTACTGTTCAATTGGGTTACCTCCATGTGTGTCTTGTAACAAGCCAGTGTAAGAATGTAGCACAAACTCGATCTGAAGAAGAAGCCTCCTCAATACGCTTTTGGGGGAGCTTTTTCCAGAGTTAAAAATCTCCCAATAACTGGCTGCAGATGTTACCTAGACAGTATTGTCTACATTGACATACTACTAACAAGAACCAATCAAATGCTTAAATTTATAGTTCTACACCAATGGATTGTCTTCCCCTACCTTCAGATTAGTTGTTCTATGCATAAAGGATTAGAAATTAGCTAATCTAGTTTGGATGTCATGCGGACACATCATATCGTGCATCTCCGCCACCTAATCTTTTCAATTTCATGAGTAAAACCATTTAGTACAATATCAACAAAGAGTCAGATGCATTCCTACCGAAGAATTCAGGGCAAGCATTTTCTTCCTTTGTTGTTTCGTGGTGGACGATGTATTCTTTGTTTCCAATTAAAATATGAAAAAAAATAAAATAAAATAAAATAAAGCAATAGCATGTCCAAACAGCATACACTCTAAAACACCAGATGGAATTGAGGAAATATGATATGACCAAGAAAATGTTTGAAACAAAATAGAATGTATTTGGTTAAAGTAAAGTAATAGTCAAACCACTACGACCATCAGCAAAAATGAAAAATCATTCTAAACCAAGACAAATGACAACAATCATTAATAATAGCATTGGTCAAAATGGAACCATCATGAATTGAAGGATATGCCCCCTAAAAGAACCCAAATCGAGGGAAACATATTTTTTGTACGAAGCAAAAGTGAAATACAAACCATGGAAGCAACCAGAGGAGACTATTATGAAAATAAATAAACAATCATGTATTAAGCATCAATACACGACAGCCGCTCATGCTACTCTATGTAAACAAAACACTTACAACAAGTGTCACCATCCTCAAAGATCGAATATGTTCTCATTAAATAGTTAATATCTCCAGATTCATGCTTCCCACAATATATCTAGAAACAACAAAATTTGAACAGGAAACAAAACCATTAGAAAACTTGACTATTCTATCAAGATGAAGTGATGAACATATCCTTTCAAGAAATCTCAACCTATTTAACAGTCTAGTCGTCTACATTGAAAACTGCATACACAACAGTAGATATAGTTACCCTTCAAATAAGACTCCAATCTCATGAATCATATAACTTTTAGTAGCATTTATCAAACTGAGATAACGTAGATAATTAACAAGTCCACTCAATTATAAGAGTCATTATACATATAACACAAGAATCCCACCATCACATAGTTGATCCTAATACACGAGCTCATTTCAAGCTAATATCTAAGTCAGCTCACCATTAAGCCACTGCACTACAATAAGAAATGGAGGATACACTTAAAGAGCATATCAAAATCATGCTTTACGCAAATGCAAATGATTCCTCAAAATACCAATGATATAACCAAAAACATGGCGAATGAAATAAAAATACATACTTTGTTTACAGAAAAACAAAATCTCACAATCAAACTTAATTGACTAGAAGTACTAACAAATCCACTCATCAAGAACAGTGTTTGTACATATAACACGAGAATCATATCAATACAATCGTTGATCCTAATACAAAAGCTCATTTCAATCTAAAATCTAGTAGCAAAACAGGTTTACAAGACGACCCAATTATGGAAAAAGGCAGATGATTCCTCAAAACAACGAAATAACAGTACATAATCTCTATTAAAAAAAATAAAAAGCCCACTGACTGAATAGATAAAAGCTGATATAAATAGAGAATCAGGCCTGAGTACCAGCCAAAGCCTTCATCTGAATGTGATTAGTAGCGTCGGAAGAAGGATTAGGCAAGGCCTCATAAGAGCCCAATCTCCTGTTAGCAACAGTCTTAGCAACAACAGCATAAGTAACCATAACAATAACAAAAACAAACATGACATGAACCAGAAACAACAGATCCAAAATGGCGACAGCCCTCAACTTAGACTCCTCCAAATCACATTGGGTCGAACTCTCAACACCCTTGACAACATCAAACAACATATGACAGCCCTCGGGTATGAAAGCCTCGACGTAAAGGGAGAGACCAGTCTGGAGCTCCCAGAGGCCCTGGAGGCAAAGGGTAGCGCCGAGGGCGACGTCGGCGACGAAGAGCTTGGGGTTGCAAGCGAGGAGGAGGCAGAGGAGGGAGGCGAGGGCGGAGACGCGGGCGGAGAGGGAGTCGCATTTGGATTGGAGATCGGAGGTCTGGAGGGAGGCGGAGGAGGAGGAGACGGAGGAGTGGAGGTAGAAGAGGGCGGAGGCGATGGCGAAGAAGAGATCGGAAGGGAAGGGGATGAAGGAGGAGGGGAGGAGGAGGGAGAGGGAGAGGAGGAGGAAGAGGAAGAGTACGAGGGCGCGTTGGAGGGAGGAGAAGAGGTGGACGGGGGTGCGACCTTTGAGGAGGGGATCGGCGTCGGCGGAGATTAGGGTTTGGTGGATGAAGGAGATGAGAAGGCAGAGGATTGTGAGGTAGAGCTGAAGGTGTTTGACGTTGACGGCGAGGGGATGGTGGGTTTTGGCGGTGTATGATTGGGGGGATTTGATGTAGTTGCGTGTTGTGCAGATCGTGTGGTAGAGACCCAGTGATAGCAACGATGATGATGTGAATATTTCGTACATCAGTCCTCCCATTTTTATTACTCTCTCAATTGCCTGGTGATGATTCCGATTGATCTTCAGGGGACGACCGCCCGCCTCCTTCTTAATCTTCTGTTTTTTTTTTTCTAAATGGGTTTCATACCCGGCCCGTCTTTTAGTACGGCCCAACATTATAAATAACTCTCTCTCTCTCTCTTTTTGTTGTGAGATAATTTAATCACGACCGTATCTTAATTATATTTATGACCATAATCAAATAATTACTGTGCTTTTCTTTTAGCAATAATCACCATAGTCCCAATGTAATTATTAGTTTAGTGATTCATAATTTAGTATTGTTGGAAATTCTTCAAATCTTCAAATATACTTGTTTGGATGGAGGAGGGACATGTCCTTTGGATGGTACCCCATGGGGACATGTCCTCCAAGTGTGTGTAAAATGATCATATGTTCCAAGTGGTGCATATGAGAGGTATAACCCTTTCAGGGGGTTGCACCCCAACCCTAAGGGTGCTTTTGAGACACTCTTTCATGCTTATAAAATGAATCTTTATGTTCCTTTTTACAAAAAAGGAAGAAATCTGAATTTTATCCAAAACTGAGAGTCTCATATTGTTTTCTTGAGTCTGAGAGAATTCCATCATATTCCAAGTTCAAGATCTTGTTACGGTGTGCCCCTTGAACAAGAGGAATCTGAGTTATCCTGAGAGAACATTAGCCACAAAAGCCGTAGAGCACCGAGACGGGGCTGATAAGTTCTTAAGGACAGAGATTTATCTCGACTCGGACTGCATTTCATCAAGTTTATCAGGTTTTTCTTATTATCAAAGTTTTAGGGTTTATGCATAATTAGACTAGATCTACTTTCGTTTTTCTGGTTTTGATTTGTTTGTTGCATGTTAATTTTCTGTTTAATGACACTATATGTACAACAACCTTAAGAACTTATCAACTAGTGTTGTTAGATAGTAAATCGCATGCATAGTTAAGGAAATTTCGGGAAAAAAAATACAATTTTTGCATGAAAAACATGTAGGGCGTTCGATCGCCCGACGAACGCGAAGACAACAAATTTGAAAATTCGTAAGAACGTTCGAACGCGTGTTCAAACGTAACTCAAACGCAAGCCTTCTGCCTAAGAATGTTTGAACGCGTCTTCAAACGCAACTCGAACGTAGACCTTCTGACTTAGTTCGTTCAAACGCGTCATAAACGCAACTCGAACGTGAACTCTCTGGAATCATTCCGTTCGAATGTGTTCTCGAACGCTACACGAACGTGAACTCTCTGGAACACTTCGTTCGAACGCGTTATCAAACGCAACACGAACGTATACACACTGGACAGTCTCGTCCGAACGTAAATACGAACGCGACACTGACGATTTAGTCCTGGAACAGTTATAAACTGCAAAGACTTAAATTAGTTCAAGTATTAATAATATTAAGTTAGTTAATCATATATTGTATCACTTTAATCTTGGTAATATAGATTTAAGTTATTATTAGGTTGTTCAATTATCACAAGCATACACTTAGTGATAAAGTTGAAAACTAGTTGTGTGTTACATACTTGGTTGAGAATTTAAAGTGTAATTTTACACAAGTAATTTCATCCAATCTTGTTTGACACATACACATATATCTACACTTATTGTATATTGTTTTGTGACATTGAAAAAGTGAAATACTGAGTTTGAATTACTAAGAGGTTCTATTGAGAAAGTAAGTAAAGGATATTCTGTCAAAAATGTGATAAGAGCCTAAGTGGTCAGAGACTTAAGTGGTTACTCCGGACCCCCCTCGTCCTCTGAGAATATTCCTTTATTTACTTCTCATAAGAAATCTTGGTTGGAAATTCAAGGACTTGTGTTTATTGGTACTACTGTCCAATAGAACAACAAGTGGATACTTGGTATATCACTTGAAACAAGATCATTTGTTGATCATTGTACAATTTATCTTTTGTAGACTTATTGACCTCTGTTTGTTTCCAGCTACATATAACTAGCGGAAACATCACAATACCGGTCTCTCATGGAGAAAAACCGGAGAAGTTTGGTGGGGCAAACTTCAAACAGTGGCAGAACAAAATGTTGTTCTACCTGACAACTCCGCAGTTGGCTAAGTACCTCAAAGATCCTTCGGGTCATGTGGAGGGTGAATCAGAGGCAGCCAAGGAACTGCGAGAAGAGATATAGTCGTCTGGCGACTTCCTGTGCAAGAACTACCTTTTGGGTGGTCTTGACAATACCATGTACAATGTGTACTAAGGCATGACTTCTGTGAAGATTCTCTGGGAATCTCTAGAGAATAAATACAAAACCGAGGATGCCGGACAAAAGAAATTTGTCGTGGGTAGGTTCCTGGACTATAAGATGGTAGATTCAAGGACGGTGATGTCTCAGTTGGGTGAACTACAGTAGATCATTCATGAAATACTGGATGAAGGTATGAAACTCTATGAGACGTTTCAAGTTGCCACTATAATTGAAAAGTTTCTTCCATCATGGAATGACTTCAAGAGCTATCTGAAACACAAAAAGAAACATATGAGCCTTGAAGACCTTGGAGTTCGATTGAGAATCGAAGAGGACAACAGGAAGTCCGAGAAGGCCAGCTACAAGACTATGGAGTCTAAGGCCAACATCGTCGAGGATGTAAAGGGTAACAAAAATGAGAAAAAAATAGTGTAGCTGATTCTTCCCAAGCTAACGAGAAGTTCAAAGGGAAGTACTACAACTGTGGGAAAAGAGGTCATATGGCAAATGACTGTAGAAACAATAAGTCTCATGACAAGGGCATGAGGCCCATGTCGCTGAAGATGAGCAGTTAACTGATGAGATATCAGAGATGAACTCTCAACAGTGATAGCTAAAGCCAACTTGGTTGGGAATCCGAGAGAATTATGGTAGACACGGGGGCTACTCGTCATATATGTGCAGATAGCAAGACGTTTTCCTTGTATCAGAAGGTCGATAGCCACAATCATCTGACAAGGGAAACTCGTCTACCTCAAGAGTGGTTGGACAAGGCACAATGGTTCTGAATATGACATCCGGAACGGAGCTTACATTGAAGAATGTTTTGCATGTTCCAGATATTCGGAAGAACTTGGTCTCGGGTTCTCTCCTAAGCAAGAATGGCTTTAAGCTTGTATTTGTTTCTGACAAGTTCGTATTGACGAAGAATGATGTTTATGTAGGAAAAAGGATACCTCACTGAGAGTCTTTTCAAACTCAATGTAATGATTGTCATTCAACACAGTGGTAATAATAAAGCAGTAATTTCTGCTTATATTATTGAGTCACAAAATGTATGGCATTGGAGGTTATGACATGTTAAGTAACATTGACCTTATACCTAAAATTGATAGCCAACATAAGTGCGAGGCAAGTGTTGAAGCAAAAATACATAAAACATCATAGAACGAAGTTCTGAACCTTTGGAACTTGTACATACTGATGTGTGTGATATGAATATTGTTCAAACAAGAGGCGGTAAAAAGTATTTTGTCAATTTTATTGATGATAGCACAAAATTCTGTTATGTGTATTTGCTGAGGAGCAAATATGAAGCTATTGAGAGCTTGATACACTATGAGAACGAAGTTGGAAATCAACTTGGCAAGAAAATCAAGAGAATCAGAAGTGATAGAGGTGATGAATATGTTTCACCATTCGGTGAATAATTTTCTGTGCACAAAATTATTCTCGAAACCACTGCTCCTTATTCTCCTCAACAAAACGGGATTGTTGAGCGCAAAAACCGAACATTGAAGGAAATGATGAACGCCATGTTGACAAGTTCTGGTTTACCTCAGAACTTGTGGGGGAAGCCTTGCTTTCCGCGAACTACGTTCTGAACAAACTTCCTCACAGGAGATTGGACAAGACACCATATGAGTTGTGGAAAGGTTATGTACCTTCCTACAAATATTTGAAAATATGGGGGTGTCTTGCCAATTGCCAAAGTAATGGTTCCTAAACCTAAGAAGGTTGGAATATAACCCAAAACTGTTGATTGTATATTCATTGGATATGCTCGCAACAGTAGTGCATATCGATTCTTGGTACACATGTCTGAGATTTCTGACATCAATATGTAGATGATAATTGAGTCAAGGAATGCGACATTTTGAAGAGACATTTCCTTGTAAGGAAAGACAAAGAAGAGAGTCTCTCAAAAAACTGATGATAATGTCAAGGACAGTGATCAGGTTGACCAAGAGTCAAATCAACATGGAAATGTTGAGGCAAATGAACCTAGACGTCGTCTAAGTCATTTGGACCCGATTTTCTGACATACTGGTTAGAAAATGAGCCTCGGAGCTATAAGAAAGCAATGTCTTTGCCGGAGGCACCTTTATGGAAAGAGGCTATTAACAGTGAGATTGATTCAATCCTACAAAACCATACTTAGTAGTTGGTTGATCTTCCTCCAGGTTGTAAACCACTGGGCTACAAATGGATAATCAAAAGGAAGATGAAAAATGGATGGATCAATAGATAAGTACAAGAAAAGACCTGTCATAAAAGGTTATAGACAAAAGGAAGGCCTTGATTACTTTGACACATATTCACCAGTGACTCGTATCACATCGATAAGAATGCTCATAGCCATAGCAGCTATATTTGGTCTTGAAATACATCAAATGGATATAAAGACGACATTCTTGAATGGTGAATTGGATGAAGAGATTTACATGGAACAACCAGAAGGGTTTAATGTTCCTGGATAATAACAGAATATGTGCAAACTTGTAAAATCCTTGTACGGATTAAAACAAGCACCCAAACAATGACATTAGGAAAATTGACAAAGAGATGTTGTCAAGTGGGTTTAAAACCATGAGTGTGATAAGTGTGTGTACACCAAATCAACTCAAAAAGGATATGTCATTGTATGTCTCTATGTAGACGATATGCTGATAATTGGTAATAATCATGAGTTGATTCAGTCTACCAAGAAAGTATTATCCAACAAATTTGATATGAAAGATTTGAGAGTAGCTAACCTAACTCTTCATCTATCAAAGAATATTGGCTCAAGCGTATCGCAATTAGAGTATTCGAGGATCATCGGAAGTCTAATGTATCTCACTAAATTGCATACGAACTGATATCGCTCAAGCTGTGAACAGGCTTAGCAGATATACTAGCAATCCATGACATAACCACTGGAAAGCCATAGTAAGAGTTTTGAGGTATGAGAAACTTCAAAATATGGGCTACATTACGAGAGATATCCTGCTGTTCTAGAGGGATACAACGATGCTAACTGGATATCTGATATAATGGATTCCAAATCTATGAGTGGATTTATTTTCACACTTGGTAATGCAGCCGTGTCATGGAAATCCTCGAGGCAAACATGTATTGCCCGGTTTACTATGGAATCAGAGTTCATAGCGTTAGACAAAACAACGGAAGAAACGGAATGGCTTCGAAACTTCCTAGTTGGCCCAAACTGGTGTCAGCGATAAGCATACATTGTGACAGCCAATCGGCTATTGGGAGAGCCCAAAATACAATGTATAATGGTAAGTCTCGACACATACGTCGGAGACATAATACCATACGTCAACTGCTCTCAAGTGGCATAATATCGATCGATTATGTTAAATCGAAGGAAAACCTAGCGGATCCACTAACTAAAGGTTTTCCTCGAGAGCAAGTTGAGAAGTCATCGAGGGAAATGGGCTTGAAGCCTATAACTTAAGAATTGTTACTGTGGAAACCCAACCTAGCTGACTGGAAATCCCAAGATCTAGGTTCAAAAGGGACAACGGAAACTTTGTGCAATTCAAAACAAGCACTGAAGAGTTTTGTACTCTTTCCCATTCCGATAATGACGCTGAGTGCTGTCTGTCATGATTAGGATAATCTAAGGCTTTTAATGATCACTATATAAGGAGATGAGTCCTAATTGGGGTAAAGACAGATTACCTCTTCATAGTAGATCACCTATTTCAAGTAAGAAGTATGGTCGTTTCCATGGGAACTTTAAAAGGCGGGTTACCCTAAAATACTTGATGAATCCAGGACCGCTCTTCAGGGCCGAAATGAACACAACCATAGAACGGGAAATGGTCGAAGTAAAACTGTGTGTGGCAATTGTCTTGGTTTACACCAACGACAGAACAGTTCAAGACTATGGGTAACTGGTTTGTCAAGTAAATCTGATTGTCATTCACTATGAAAGGTTCAAGGCGAAAGCTACCTATTTCGATGCAGCTTTAGTTCACGGAAACTCTCTCAAATGGTCTGCATGAATATTTGAAAAATTGTGGGGGATTGTTGGAAATTCTTCAAATCTTCAAATATACTTGTTTGGATGGATGAGAGACATGTCCTTTGGATGGTACCCCATGGGGACATGTCCTCCAAGTGTGTGTAAAATGATCATATGCTCCAAGGGGTGCATAGGAGGGGTATAACCCTTTGGAGGGTTGCACCCCAACCCTAAGGGTGCTTTTGAGGCACCCTATCATGCTTATAAAAGGAAGCTTTATATTCATTTTTACAAAAAAAAGGAAGAAATCTGAATTTCATCCAAAACTGAGAGTCTCATATTGTTTTCTTGAGTCTGAGAGAATTCCACCATATTCCAAGTTCAAGATCTTGTTAAGGTGTGCCCATTGAACAAGAGGAATCCGGGTTATCCTGGGAGAACATTAGCCATAAAAGCCGTAGAGCACCGAGACGGGGTTGATAAGTTCTTAAGGACATAGATTTATCTCGAATCGGACTGCATTTCATCAAGTTTACCAGGTTTTTATTGTTATCAAAGTTTTAGGGTTTATGCATGATTAGACTAGATCTACTTTCATTTTTCTGGTTTTGATTTGTTTGTTACATGTTAATTTTCTATTTAATGACACTATATGTATAATAATTAATTGGTGTACCTTCATATAATTGTTGTAACATCAATCCATTAGTCATACAATGATTATCAATTAGATGTGTCTCTGTGTGTAATTTTTTTACCCATGAGATTCTACCCACATACCAAAAATAAAGAAGAAACAAGTTTAGATAGGGGTGTGTAAATTTCCTGTACCCATTAACAATTCTCGAACATATCCTGAAAGATTCAGGACGAGCCAGGTATGGGGATATTGTTCAAGTCTGATCTGGTACGAAATTAAGGTTTTGGGGCCAGTGCGGAAGTATCAATATGACTGAAATTTAGAATTTTCTTCTAAAATAACTTTAATGATCGTGGTTATGTCGTTATTGATGTAAACAAATAAATTAATCTCAATTAATTTAAACATGCATGCAAAAAATTTATTCATCAACATAAATAAAATTCAAACAAGTAGAAAAAAAACATACATGAATATATTTTCCTAACTAATAGCCTATCTTGAATCTCTTTCTTGAATTTTCCTTTGTAGTAGTACATCAAATGTTGCACCTCTAGTTGGCATACTAGAACTCTTCTACGAACAAATTACTCTCATTTTGAGAACAAAGAAAATAATTTTCTTTCTCGGATGTTAAAATCTTAGATTAGAGATCCAATAAACTTTTTTGGAATTAATCTTGAAATAAATTTGGAACAAATCTAAGAGAGAGAGAGAGAGAGAGAGAGAGAGAGAGAGAGTGAGTGAGTGAGTGAGAATTTTCGGCCAAAGGTAAGGAATTATTTACCTTGGCCGAATTTTGCTTTTTAAATAGGTTATGGATTGTTTTGTTTGTATCACAATACAATAAGGACAATCCAAGATCTCTTCCATCCAAATTATGTCTCTTTTTCCAAATTAAATCAAGAAACTTAATTAAATAAGAATTCCTCAATAAATAAGACTTCTCTATTTAATCTACATTAAGACTCTAATTAATTAGGAATCTAGCCTACTAAATTAAGGCCCAATAGATTAAATATTATTTTGACCTAATAATTAATTAACTATGAATTAATTTTAACTTACTTAATTTTAATTAACAATTAATCAAAATTATATTTAATTAAATTTTAACTATTTAATATATATATATATATATCAAATATTTATTTAAACAATTAAATATTATTTTTATATTTCGAATTTATTAATCAAATTAATATTTTTGAAATATTTCGAATGTTCTAATCTTATTAGGAAATCTTATTTTAATCAAAAAATCTAATTTTCATATTAATTACAAAAATAATCATTATTTATTTTTAATAAACATCCTTAAATTGTAACATAGACGATGACTATATTTGTGTGACTGTCCTATGTCCATTATCGAGTAGCAGCAAGATAATATTAACTCTTTAATATTTCATATATATGATATCTAACAGACCATGGGTAAATGCATAATAGCATGTTATGGCTCCTAGTCGATTAATGAAGTGAGAATGATGATAAACGCCTAATAGCATGTCATGAGATCACATATTGACTTTATACGTTATTAGCTCAAGACCATCTAGCATTTATTCATAGGACGTGGTTAGTCGAATGATGATATACTAGTGAACCATGAGTATTATCTTACAAGTCAATATGTGATCTTAGGTCAGAGGATATAACGACACTAATGTATTATTACGAAGATTAATTACCTTAAATAATATTAGCATATGATCTTACACTTATGTGGTCATGTTTTATATTTCATTCTGCTAATGAAGATATCCATTATTTGTGTCATTATGATATGAGACTCATCATCTATTTTATTAACATCAAATGTCAATTTAGACAGCACACAATAATATTAGTCGAGTGATATATCATTATCTTGTATTACAATCACATTTTATCAAGAACTTAATTTGAGATTTATTCGTATAAATATCGTTGACTCTCATAATCACAAACGTCTTTTGAATTAACGATATTCATATGACATAATTGTTGGGGTTTCGGGCGAAGGGCGCAGCGGAAGCGCAGTTCGGGCGAAATTGTAATTTAATTTTTTTTTCAAATTACCGAATAAATTATTCAATATCTAATATGAATAATTTATTCATATTTCACCTAAACTTATTTATTCGATATCAAATAGCGACATAAATTCAATAGAAACTTCGTGAAACTTTTACGAAAAACGTTTTTCCGCAAAATGACGCAAAACACATTTTTGACCGAACCGACCACCCACCAATTATGGGGACTACCCAGTTCAGCCCCAATAGTGTTAGAGCAGTTCATGGGCTTCCCGAACAGTGACGAATTCACTGTTTGGACAGCCGTCACCCGGTTGGCTCAAAAGTCACCCAGTAACGTCGTTTTTCTCCGTTTTCACTTATTTCAACTCCGAAACACTTTCCGGCAATTGTTACAACTCCCAAAACACATCCAATACATTCATATGACATCAAATTCATCACAGAATTTCCAGTTTACACAGATCTGATCCGAAAACTAAAATTACCAAATTTCATGCTTTAAATCCAATTTTTCAACATTAATCAAATTAATTTCAACACCAATTCAAGTCACCACATATGAATCACCCACGAATAATTATATGCATTACAAGAGTGGTCATAACACTCTAAAATGGCAACATGTCATCTAATGATCAAATTGGCCAAATATTACAATAATATCAACTAAAACTACTTCACATATGCATCAACACTTTCAATTCATTATCCACAACCAAAAGCCCCAAATTTTATAACAAAGAAGAAACCCTAGATCTCAATAGATCTTCAAGAAATATGAAACAAAATTTCTAAGCTTATGGAGTAGAGGAATTACCTTTAATCATTTATTTTCCTAAGCATTTTCTTTGATTTTCTTTTTTGTTATCACTTGATTCATCAAGCAAGTTTGAAACCCATTTCATTTTGAGGCTCACGGCAATGGTATGAAAGAAAGAGGAAGAAAATAATTTTTCCCTTTTTAATTTGTTGTAACAGACTTATAGGGGCAATTTTGTCATTTTGCAAATTTAATCTAATTAAATCATATTAAACTTTATCTTAACTAATCAAAATTGCACACATAAAGTCTAATATAAATCATGTTATGTAAACCAATAATAATTGGATAAATTTCATAACATTTATGAAAAAAGTTTATTAATTAATCATTTAAATATTTAACAATTAAATATCCAAATAATCAATTAATATAATTATTATCATATATGTATTTTTATTTACAATAAATAAAAAATACATATATTTATGGCATGTGTCAAAATCTCATTTGACGAATAATTAATGTGTATATAATTGTATTATGTATCAAATACAAATACACAATAATTACAATCGACCAAAATCCTCTAATGCATGTGTTATCGTTTAACTGATTAAACGATTCGAATTAACTCACTTAATCCGATGAAGTATTATGAATAATCCGTATTATTCATATTGCGTTGCCCAAGTGCTCAACGAGTACACTTCATATTGTGAGACTCTCTAAGTTTAGGTTTATCCGTCATGAAGTCCAATTTCGTGTCCATAATCCACCCACTCATGGATTATGACGACCACAGATAATCTCGCTAAATTATGCAAGTCGAGGTCATTGCATACGTATAATCCATCCGTCACATGCTATCCATATTATACTTGAGATATAGATGAAAATGTCGAATCTGTTTGGTATAATATAGTCAACTTTCAATTTACGATCTCTAAATAACACTCGGAACTGATTTCCGAAGTTATACCAAGGCCATGGATTTACTAGATCGTAAACACGTGAGGATGCCTATGCCATGTACACATGACTGACAGATCCTATCTTGATACGCACTGGATATCATAAGCATCAGTCCACACCCAACGAACATGCGGAGGTCTGATCATAAATAGATCAGTGACGTGACTGTCATCAAAGTGTGGAGGATAACTCATATATCCCATTGTGGTATCTCAACCATTATGCTCGCTCAACTCGTGAAGATTCCTATTGACGTTGGTGTACCATCTATTATGAAATCTTTAGTGAGTCGTTCAGTGTTTATCAAATAAATATCTACATGTCTATACGAGTCTCCCGAGACTCATGGTTCATTGGGATAAACCATCGGACCAAGTCACGATAAACGAAATGTACTGGTCTCAGCGGATTTTACTAACCGACCCGTGTTAGTAAATCTTGACCAGGAACTTTATTTAAGGATATACATCTTATAGTGCGTTTGCCAATGTCAATTACAAATTACGTTGTAACTGCGCACTATATTGTAAATCCTAGGGTCTTTGTCTAATATACATGTATCACTAAACCAGATTTAGTTTCGATCTAATCAGGATCAGATATCTAATCGTAATTAGATCGAATGAGTGTATAAAAGACAAGGGTGCTACCACTAAATTAGTAATATTATGGAAAATAGAATTGCTCGTATTTATGAATCGGACATAAAAATGATCTGGATTGGCACTCTGAGCACCAACCCTAATAATTTCTCCCACTTGCTCTAGTGCTAATCCACAGTATCCTATACACATCCTAATGTGTATCGCATACTAATGGCCCTTAAGAGCTCACCTTGCACTCAAAAGGTAGGCAACAACAAGTAAGCCGCTTTAACAAATTGAGTCCGTCCAACATACTCAATCGTTTTCCTTAGACAACATCATTCATATTTTGTAGAATCCAAATTCCACATCAATATGACTCAAACGCTATATCAGTATTGTACTATAGCTACTGAATTGTCTATGTATTTAGAGATCAAATCCAAATACTATGAGACAACCGCAAACACTACACTAATATGAAAACTTCTAATCTATAGGGTCACTATGCAACTTCAAAAGTCAATACTTCATGAGTTGCAATTGATTCCACTAGTTTAGTAGAATCAACGGTGACACTCCCACTGCATCTTTTCTGACTTTATATGACATAGACCATCTAATGTCATAATTAGGATCAAAACTAATATGACCTTATGGTTGCAGACTAAATTCTCCATGAATGAGAAACTCTTTTTTAATATCTCTAAGATAACAAAAAAACATGTTTCAAAATCCATCATATGGTCTGCATCATATCAAAATAACTCGTAATAATTACGATTAAATTGATATCTTTAATCGCACATAATATAGTATTCATTACGCCATCATCCCATGATGCATAAGATTGACTAGATATTCTAATCAATCTCTCTTTCGACAAAGGAATCATCATTTACGAAAGATGGATACTATATATATAAAAAAAACATGTTAACTGTCATACAGATAGTTTTACTGTGTCCTTTATTAGATCATATCCAATACGCGACTAATGGAAGTATCTTACAAGTCTCTTGTTTTATATCATATATATGAAACTTTATATCAAATATATCAGAGACTACTCCCACTGTTTTCACGGAGAAAAGAAGACTTAAGATATATACAATGCTAGAAATAAGTTTGTACGCTCCCACTGAACCTATTATTAAATATGTATTCTCTATACTTTGATAAAATCAGACAATCTGAATGTATCAAAATTAGATAACACGGATTTTTGGAAAGCTTATTTAAGTCTACAATAGGCTCTATAAGCTAATATATCAAATTGTGATCTTAGTAGAATACAAACTCTAGGGCCATTCTAGAATGAATTCTTCAAACAAAGAAATCACAACGGATCTCTCATTCGAAGAAATCACTCAGGAACGCCACTTTGCATTCTTTAGCCAAAATACATAGTTTAATATCAACATTAATCAACAAATCTTTAACTGTTCAATTAGTGCGACCAGAGACAAGTTTTCTCAGAATCTACAATAGATCACCGAGTAAAACCTTTCTTAATGTCATACTATAAAGGTCGAACCTTTATCAAGCTCACTTTGCTTTTTCTACGCAAACAATTTGCACACTTTATGAACTATTCACAACGAAAGCTAAATCAAGTTCAAAACTTGATCGTAGTAAGCTATGAACAATCTTGATCTATGGTTCAATGGTAATTTCCGAAATTAATATCAAATATCGCTCCCACTATAAGTTTTAGGATAATTTTCTTCGATAAGAAAACAGCAGAACCAATAAGTATCAAATACTTCGCAAATAATTCTGATATCCTATTCGACTTATATGGAAGTTGACTAAGGGTCTTTTCATTTAATTAATTATGTAATTCCATTACAGTTTATTAGCCCTGGGCATTATCGGATTCGGATCGGATCGAACCGAATCCGAATCCGATCCGATCCGAAATGCTCTGAGATGTTTGATTTGTTCGGACCAGATCATCTTATCTGATCCGATCGGATCCGATAATTATCGGATCAGATCGGATTGGTTCGATCCTATTCGAATTATTTCGGATCAGATTGGTCCGATCCGATCCGAATTCGGTATACAGTACAAACAACATGACCACAAACTGCAAGCATAATCTGGTTTTGAGTCAAAAAAATCGAGCGGATCGGATTTTATCCGATCCGAAATAATTCGATTTTTTTTATTTAATATGTAACGACATCGTTTTGCATATTAAATATAAAAAAATTCGAGCGGATCGGATCGGATCGGATCGGATCGGATAAAATCTTATCCGATCCAAAATCTGTCGAACCGGACCAACTCAATTCGATCGGATTTGATAATCGGATCGGATCTGATTCGATCCGATCAGATGCCCACCCCTACAATTTATCACTCTCATATTTGACTTCAATAAGTCAAGTCTTTTCTACAATCATTAACATCTGATGTTACTCACCAGGTAATAAAATAATTTTATTACTCGGGATCATATAAAAGATATTCTATCAAATAAAATATAATATTCTATTAAATAGAATAAATGATAAACTTTACTTGTACCTCCAAGGTGCAAGTACTTTCAATTATATAGCAATTATATAAAAGAAAGTTTCAAATATTAAATTTTACAAAATTCGAATTTTCTACGATACATATCATATATGTAATTGTAGGAACGAATGGAACCTTAATTAAAGAGATGAATTAGTATTACTGGAGCATAACCCCAAGAGTATTGAAACTAATTCGGTAACACTCAATATCAACGAATCAAATCATATAAGATTCAATTACTCCCACTGACCAATTCCATCAAGATGGAATCGTGAAAGTTTAATATTGAGTAAGAATCACATTCATTAAATAAATTTAGAACTGATTGCCCTTAAATTCATGTGTTTGATCAAATCAAACATCCTTGAACAATTCAAAGACTCACGATGAATTTTGAAGATATAGTTTTCAATACTTTAAATAGAATATCTTTGAACCATTCAAAATATTCTATCCGCGTTTCATCAGAAAACATATCGAAAGTTCTCGAACCATTCAAGACGTTAAATATATTTTCTTTTAGAAACACGCAACTAAGTCATGATAAATCATTAACTAAGTTACGCATTAAAGAAAACTATCTAATGCAATTACTAATTCATTAAACTACATACATCCAATGTATTAGTCTAATAAATCTTGTGGTCCAATGACGATCATTGGTTAAATAAGATTTAATCACATCATGAATACAATATTCATTAAATGGATAAAGATATATGGTGTGAACTCGTATCAGACCATCCTTTATCATACGAAACAAGCATCTAATGCTTATGTGATAGAATCTCATAAAGCAATGTTCTAAGTTATTTAGTTAACCAAATATTTTTCTTAATGTTTATCTTTATACCAATGACACTACTAGTCGTATTAAAATATGTAACAATTGTTTATAAAGAACAAGTAACTATCCAATAGTCACAAGTTCTGATATCAAATATCAAAACAGTCATTAAACATTATTTTAATTAACTAGACGGGAAATTCGGTATCCAATACCTATAGTTGTCGTATTGCGAGAATCAATATTCTTTATGTTAGGGTTGGTGCTCTGAACACCAATTTTATTATGTATTTCCTTGTAAATACTTATGTAACGTTTTATTATGAATAAAATGAATAGTTTCTTTTATATAACTTCTTCTTTAATATGGTAAAGATGTAACAGACTTTATAGGATTCGTCAGCTATGTGTACAGAGCATATGTATTCAATATGGAATTAGCAATCTGTTAAATCCATGGGCTTGTGGTACACTATATAAATTAGTTCTAAGTGTTATTTGAGGGATTGCTAATAGAAACGTCGACGTGATTACATATATAGAGATTTAATGTTTTTATCTATATCTCTGGATTAATCCGGATACCTGTGACGGAGGGATTATACGTATGCAGTGACCTCGACCTGTATGATTCAGTGAGTTTATCAGTGTTCGTCGTAATTTACGGGTGGGTGAATTATGGACACGAAATTTGATTTCGTGACAGATATGCCTGAATCTAGAGAGTCTCACTAATGAAATATACTCGTAGAGCACTATGGCAACTGTTATAAATAATACTGATTTTTTATAACTCGTTTAATGGTTAAACGAAAAATACATGCAATCGGCCTAACAGTCATTTCCGAATTAATGTGTATTTGTATTTAACATTTGATATTATTAAATACACATTAATAAAATATCAATTTGTGATATTTAACATATAATATTGTTATATGTATTTGAGATATTTAATGTAAATATAATACATATATTTAAGATATTTATATTTATTAATTAATTATTTTACTGTTAAATAATTAATTAATTAATAAAATAAATATCTTTATATAATGATTAAGTTGGAAATGGCATGTTATAATTGGAACACATTTTTGATAACTTTATTAAAGTTAAAGTGTTACTTTAATTTAGCTAAATGTGGACCAATTAAAATCAAACAAATTTTAAGTATTAGATATTTTATTTGAAATTTGAAATTTTCGGCAATGTTGTAATTGATATATCAAAATTGTTTTGATTCATTTTTTACACTTAGACAACATCAACAAAAATAACAAAAGTGAGTTGAGAGCATTTGATCAAAAGGAAAAGGAAAAAATCAAAGCAAAAATTGGTTTTTGTAAGTTATTTTCTTTCTTCTTCTTCATGAAAATTGTTTCATAATTCTTAGCTTCAATTGTGTTGTTAAGATCATGCCTCTACTCTTTTAGTTTGTAATTAAATTTGTTGGATGGTTGTTGGATGTGTTTATGCATGTAGAATTAATTTATTAGCTTATTAATATAATTAAGCTTAATAAATTAATTAGAAAATTAAAGTTGTCATTCTAGAATTAATTAGCCATTCATAATTAGCCTAGAGTTGTTCTTGATTAATTTCATGATGGTGAAATTAATTGGTGTGGTAATTTGAAGATTAAAGTATTGAATTTTGTTAATTTAGTGTAAATTTCCTAATTTGAGTGATTTGTGAAATTAAGGTTCTTAACCCACTCAAATATTGGAGCTTTTCATATATGTGCTTTAATTTGATGTATATTTGATGCATGTAAAATTTGGGATTAATTGGATTTGATCTTGATGTGTTTTGAACAACTTGGGCCAAATTGCAATTAACTAAAGTTTTGGGCAGTTTCGGTAATTACAGAAAAATATGGGCTGTTGGCGCAAATCTGAAAATTTTTTCTGGTTTTGTAGCAAACTTGTAAAAATTATTTTGGGATTAATTTGGAATTAATTAAATATGTAATTGATATATTTAAAACTAAAATAATTAATTTGTAAAAGTTTGGGGTAATTTTATAATTAAAAGAAATATGATTTCTTGGGTTATAATTTCATAATTTAAGTATTGGTTAATTAAATAAATAAATTTATTTAATTGTTCCAAGAAAAAATTTTGAAATCGGAGAAATCTTTTTTCCGCGTTCCGCTGCGCTAACCTTGTAATTCCTAATAAAACCCCATCACTTTATACACAACCATATATATCTCATTTCTTTAACTTTATAATTTGCCTTCAATTATTTACAAAAATTAAATGACTGATTAGAAAACTATGTCAAACACGTGAGTTCTAAAAGTCACTAAAGCCAAGAAACGTCATTATAAGATAAACAAATATTAAATGGGTTTTCTTAATGCAGTCAAGAATCTCGAGACATAAACTAGTTCGTGTCAATTCTTACTACACAAGAAACAATTCTTACTAGATAACTATATCCAAAACCAGATATCCATTTAGATTACCTATCGTGACTTAGTAACTAAGTCACAAACCATCTTGATTTTCAAGAAAATCGGAACAACAATTCCCGATGGTTTGAACTAATATAACAATATCTAAGTCTACTGTCTTTCTAGAGTCTATTCTAGAATTACGCAACCATAAGTTAAGTCAGAAAACATATTCAAGTAATAAGCATGCAGTGGATTAGAAGTATAAATTTATAAACAATATAGAATAAAAGGAAAACAAAGAAGAATTTTCCATAAAATTACGCACTGCTTTAGTTATGGATTTTTAACCTAGCAGTGTCTCCCACTACTTTACGTAATACCGTAATCCCCAACGGACAACGGGAATTCGATAATTAAATCGAATTCCATAGTGAGAGTAGGATCCCATGAATATATTTCGACTCACAGCTTTGGCACGATCTCGCATACGTATATTCATTATGTAGACAACTCATTGTCAATCACTCACCAGTGACTTCTAGTTTTGGTCTTGACCGTTTCTCGTTATGACATCTTTGGCACGGTCGTTCACAAGGAGGAGTATCAAGGCTTCACTTGTCAATGACAAACTCAAGCTACCGATGTTATCCTGACAGCTTTGGCACGTTCAGGATTTCCACTTTCACTTGAATTTGTCTAGTATCAATATACAACCGGCATGGATAAAATCCCATAACCTACACCCTCACATCTTTGGCACGATCTCGGATGCAGTTATAGAAAGATACTCATTAACCGTACTGACAAGACAGACCAAGAAACATGTATCCAATACAACTTTACAGCCTTATTTTAAGAGGGGATTTTCCACTATGAAGCATTATTCTACATCATATGCAGAATTTTAATCTAAATCATTTTCTAAACAATTCAATTCTACCTATAGAAAATATAACTCAATTTAACGATTAAATTTCCGTTACGTTTCCCGTTAGCGTGGAATCGAAAAGTCAAGAAACATATATAGATTACATGCGTGTGTGAACAATAAAATTGGATTAAATATCAATATCAAGCATGAATAATGTAATGGATGAAGCATCATACCTGCTATGATACCATTTTTTGTTAAGATTTCGGGCAAAGGGCGCAGCGGAAGCGCGGTTCGGGCGAAATCGTAATTTAAAACTTTTTCAAATTACCGAATAAATTATTCAATATCTAATATGAATAATTTATGCATATTTCACCTAAACCTATTTATTAGATATCAAATAACTACTGAGAATTGAGAAGAAATCACCTAGTAACTTAGAGTCGAAGCTGTTTGCAGAATTATTCACACACACACACTTAGAGTCTGATTTAGATATTTTGTTCAAAAGAAAGGATTTTAGTTGTAGTATGCATTTTGAAGGTTCCTCTAACTTTGATGCTAGACATTCTCTAAGGATGTTGTTTATATAGCTATTATTTTTATTTTATTTTCTCTTGTCTTTTTGCTTTTGTGTGCATTAGTTTTGCTTTTGTGTGCATTAGTTTAACGTTTGTGGGTATCGTCGCTGTAAGCCCTCACGAGGCTACAACTCGTCCATTAGGGACACCTAGGGGTTTAAAGGCTTGTTGCATACGCTAAATGCAACCGTGATCCCTACGAAAGTGGCTTAGTTTAAATTTTATTTTAAAGTTATTTATTGTATTTTATTTTATTTTGCTCGAGGACTAGCAAAATGTTAGGTTTAGGGGTGTGATGAGCGGAAAATATATCACATTTTACCGCTCCTTTGACCTAATATTTTGTTTAGTTTCTCGGGTTTAATGAACGTTTTGATGTATTTTGTGTTATTTTATAGGTAAATAAAGTTTCAGGACTCACTGGAATTAAATAAGGGCCAAAACAGAGAAAAACAGACAAAAAAGGCAAAATAGTCTTTTGGGCGTTGCGACGCGCAAGAGTTCTGCGTCGCGACCGCTAACGTGCGCCGGATATTGCTAACATGCGCCTGCCACGTGTTAACATCACAGTAAATCTGCTAACGTGTGCCAGACACGTGTCACCATCACATGCTGCCGACACCACGCATGCCACGTGTCATCATCCCAACAGACCGCATTCACCGCATGCCACGTGTCACCACATCAACGCCACGTGTTGCCACGTCATTGCCACATGTCATGCCACACAATGTTTAAAAATACGGTGCGGCGCCTCGAGGCGGCCGGCCATTGAGGCGTGAGGCGGACCTCCTCGAGGCGGTGAGGCGGGCGCCTCGATCGTAAATCGGAAAAATAATCCAAAATACATTCATTTCTTCATAATTCATAGTATGTTCAAAAAACTATTGATAACTGATTGAAAATACATTAACTTCTTCATAATTCATAATATGTTCAAAAAATTATTGATAACTAATCCCTAAACAAGCTATCATTAGTGTCTAGCGGCATGAAGCTTGTGTCAAAATCTCTGTCATCATCAGATGGCTCATCATCTAAAGAACCTCCTTCACATGTATTGTCTTCATTAACTAATTGTGGAGCTTTCCATTTCCCTAACAAATGACATAATGTAATATGTATAGAAACATCAGACATGTAACAACTTAACAAGATACAAGTTTGGACATGTAACACTCAATGTTTAAAACAAATATCACCAGAAAAGGTAACACAAAGTCGCAAATATATAATAAGGCATCTAACATAATACATAATCAGAACATTGATCAGAACACGTTCAATTATGAACAGAGAACAAGCAACTAATTTAACATTATTTCAATTTTCAGCTTCGCCCATTTCACAGAGAACATACAAACAATATAAACAGAGAACTGAAGAAGAAACTGAGAACATACAAACAATACAATCACATGCTTTTACCAAAAACAGAGAACATATAAACAGAGAACTTATGTGCAACTAATTTCACATGTTCTTGAAAAATCAATTAAATTTTATGATAACAAGTTCCATTGCCATAATCAATTTAATTTTATCATACAAAATCCGAAAATCAATTACATTTTATCAGCCAAAATCATCCTATTACCTGCAATGGACGAAGCTGAGACTGAGAGTCTGATACGCGAAGACGAAACCGAGAAGCTGAAGACGAGGCCGAGAAGCTGAAGACGAGGCCGAGAAGCGGAGAACGTGAAGAAGAAAGACGAGAAACCCTAGCCGAGAACGTGAAGAAGAAACCGAGAAACCCTAGCTGAGAACGTGAAGAAGAAAGACGAGAGCTGAAGAAGAAACCGTGAAGAAGAAATACATTTTAGGCTAATTTTTTTTTTATATACACAAGTCAAAACGACGACGTTTTGGAGTGCCAAAACGTCGTCGTTTCAGTGGTGAAAAAAAAATAAAAAAAAAGATTCGAAGCCTGAGGCGGCCGCTTCAGGCCGCCTCGAGCCGAGTCTTCGAGAGGCGACCTGAGGCGACCGCCTCAGGCGGTGAAAGGCGTGAAATTCTGCCGGAGCGTATTAGGCGGCCGCCTCGACGCGCCGACGCCATGAGGCGGTTCGAGGCGGCCGCCTCGAAACGTTTTTTAAAACACTGATGCCACATCAGACGTCGTGATTCAAACTCCTTCCCCGTCTCCACGTGTCAATTTCTCAATGGACCGAATATCTTTCGCGTGCCACGTGTCGTCTCCAGAAGAAACCATGTCTGCCGTGTTGCCAGCTCAGGCGTCGCGACGCGTAGACCCTTGCGCTTCGCGATGCGCTAGAAGAAATTTTGTCTATAAATTCATTTCGATTTCATTTTCAATTTTCTACGTTTTCTTTAGGTTTCTATAAGGAATTTAAGGATTGCATCTTGTTTGTATTTATTTTTAGTATTTTAATTATGTATTTTTATTTTAGTAATAATAGTTTCAGTGTTTTTATTTTCTTTTATGTTTTGTAGTTAAATTTTCGCTGGGGGAAGGGTGAAACATTTAATACGATTAACTAGGTCAATCTCACTTAATTATAATATACGAATTATAATATAACCGGACTAATTAATGGCAAACTATGATATCGCATATATGGTCGATTTAAATATAAATTACTTTACCGCCTATATGGCCGGTCTTTATGTGACAGATGATTACCGCCTATATGGCTGATGTAATTGGACTAAATTAGACTACCGCCTACATGACTGGTTTTATATGTTTGGCATTATTAATTCCTGAGAAAGCAGAACTAATAGTAATTTCTATATTATAATAAGTGAGATTCATAGGTTTGAAATGTTAAATGTGGATCCCCTAACCCCAACATTTTATTTTAGAGAAGTGATGAAACACAATATTAACATGCTTAATAATTGATTTAATTATATTATGGGTAATACTTTAGTTGTTTATTGAATCTTAACATTAATGCTTCTTGTTGCCTGATCACCAATAAGATTGATGTGGTAAACTTAAAACGAACTTGACGAAGGGATTTTAGGTTTCAGCCTTATATTCAATAGCTCACGATTTCCCTTAAGGATAGATAACCCTTAATAGATTTCCTTACATGATAGACATATACCTGTCGGGCGGGGGTAGCCACAATTGGAACTTGAACTTAATGAATTCAGATAATTTGGTTAACATATACATATAATTAATTAGGTTATTTGGGTATTTGCATCTGACCATCGACATAGGCTTTTACATATCTTCGTGTTCCAGGTTAGCAAACTGATTTATTACACATATATACGAAAATCAATTCATCATTAGAATAATATTGTGTGGAATCACAACCTTATATATTTGTGTCTTTTGTTTATTTTCCTTAGTATTTTCTTTCGTGTCTTTATTTATTTTTTTTATTTAGCAAATCCATATTCAACCAACCAATCAAGCAATCATTCTCTTCTCCTTTAATTAGATACCTATAAATAAATATAATCAACAGTTAGTAACAATAGTAGAAATTAAGTCCTCGTGGGATCAATATTTTTATACTACTTGGACGATACGTGCGTTTGCGTAACATGTGTGATTACCACCGATCACAAAACAATAGTAATGGAATCATGTGTGAGGGGAAACTAAAGATGTTTCTTATTGGCCATCGGCATTACCTTAGGGAGGCCTGACCAAATATACATATTAAGCTCTATGTCCGACCATACTTGCAGGAAGTCTGATCGAATATACATATTAAGTTATATGACCGACCAGACTTGCATGAGGTCTGGCCGAATATGAATCGTGGGTAAGAATTGGGCGTTGCGACTCCCAAGTATGTGCATCGCGACACAGCGAGAGCTGTTGCATATGAGTGCTGAAACTTCGTTTTCTCCGTTCCGGAGTTTCCGGACTCCGATTCAGCCTCACTTTTTTCCTACGGACTCGTAACGGAATATAGTATTCCATAAAATAATTTAAAAATACACTCATGCTTGATATCCACGGGTTAAACCCACTTTCACTGAACGGGGCATCAATCCGACCCTAAAATTCCACAACTGCCCCAACAATAAGGTATCTTATACTCTCATTACAATACTTTCTAACAAACATACTCGTACTCTCTTCTTATATATGGTAGTTATATCTCTTTGATTATGAGTGGAGGTTGATATATCCTAATATAGGGATAGAAATATAGGTTATGCTCCACTAGAATTTTTCCAACTTAGTCCTAACAGGTGTGATATTAATTGAATTTAGTGCTACATATTAATTGATTTTTCCAATTTTCCGCCCAATTTTAGGTTGTGATATTCTCTTAAAGAAATTTTACAATGGACACCCACAAATTTAATCATATAAATGTGAACCACTAAATAGATTTAAATGTGACTGACACGTTAGTTTTGACAATCATGTAACTTTTTTCTCACTAATTTTCGATACACCAATAGACTACGGATGGTAAGAAATTAAAACTAATGTATTAGTCACATCTAAATTTATTCGGAGGTTCATATCTATATTATCAAAATTGTAAGTACCGATTAGTTCAATTGATAAAATCTCTTTAGTAAAAATAAAATGTCTAGGATTCGAACCCGTTTATATTGATGGGAAGGACATTTGATTGACATTAGATTAAATTAAAAAAAAAAACAAAATTGTGATCAAACTTGTACAACCCTGCCTGTAATCAAATTGGCGCCATCAATCATTGATCAAAACAATCTGTCAAACGAATAAGATTGCAGAAAACGAGATTTTTTCCCCCTATGGAGAAGCAGAAGCAGACCCCCAAAAAAAAAAGGCAAAGAATCTGCTAAACATCTTGCTCGAATGCAAATAGTTTTGTAAGGGGCAAGGTGAAGTTACACACAAAACCAAACCGAAGAACCGATGAGGAAAGAAAAAAAGAACTAGCAGTGCACTCTAGCTCCTTCGTGTATTTCTAAGACCAAAAGAAAAACTAATTATATGGACACCTGCAGAAAGTTGCGGAGAGAAACAAAAGAATACCCAATAAAAGTTTCACCCAGGAAAGGCTCGCCAATAACTTGCACGCTATAGAATGAACACGAGGAGGAGAATGACCAGTGCCACTACAATGATTGCCAGCACCCACCAACACTGAAAAACAATGCAGATAAATAGCAGTTAAAAGATACAGTCTAAGGACTGCGGATTCATTTAATAAAAAGCTCAGCATCAAACAACCAAGGGAAGGGAATGGATTACTTAAAAGACTGAGTGCCTAGCAAAATATGTTAGATAAGTTCTTTCTTGCCTATATGCTGAATATAATCTGTTCCTCGCAAGCTACTTCAGTTATTACTCTTCTATTTATTGTCTCTGTCTCTCTCTTAATTGGTACCATGTCAAACTTAATATTCAAGTTCAAAAACTCTTTTAACTTTGTAAGATTATTACTTCTCTATACTGACCTCGTTCAAAGATATATTGACATCAATATGAAATTAATCAAGCAGCATATTGCATATAGGTATCAATGTCAAGACCATCAGTAACGAATAATTGAAATATTATGTGTCTTTCGAGACCCAATTTCTCTTTGTATCAGATGCACTCCTTTTTTTATCTCTTCAATATTATTTCGTCTGAACTTGAATCAACAATTAAAACATGCAGATATCTTAAATTTTGAAAGCCAACTTGCAAACAGTGTGACAAGCCAAATCTGCACTTGAGCTTAATAGGATGTTAAAGAAATTATTACTCACCCACGATGATCTGGATTTCACACTCTTTGAAGCCCTAGCTAGCTGAACTTTCGCTTGAGTTGTAGTAGCAGCAGAAGACTCGATATTTGATGAAATGTCATCTGTTTCAGTAGAACCAAATGACCAATTACAAATAACAAATTAAGAAACGCAAGCCAAAGGGAGCAAATAGAAAAGAAAAAAAAAGATCTACTTTGTATTCGGCATCTTACCGATAACCACTCCCTGTTCGTGAACTAGAACAGCAAGGTCCTTGAATATTTCATTTGCTTGTCCAATTTGCTCTTCAATTTCTCTAAGACCATGCTCCCTCTCTTCAATAATGGCCTCGTTGAAAGCAATTTCATTATCCAGCAAATATAACTCCTGCCTGCATATAAATGTTCCACAAATTTGAAGCTTTCCAATATAAGTAATGAAAGAGTGTAAAGGAGTGATCTCACATATAAAGTACAAGATCCGGCTGCTATAAAGAGAAAATGTAAATGCCATGTTTCAAATGGCTTTACTATCCATTAAAACTGTTAGGAATAACACAACGATGAGAGTTTATAAAAATGTCCATCAACACAGACCAATCGTGTTGAAAACACGAGTCACAAAATCAAATACAGCAAATTCTCATCCCATCAGTATGTCTGCATCACAAATCATACATGAAAAAGAATGGAAAGACAAATAACAAATTAACCAATACTAATATTGACAACTAAAGGCCAACTGAAGTAGAAATAAATTCAAAGCAAAAGGGGAGAGAATTAAGCATTTACCTCTTCTGTTCCATAAGAAATGGCTGATTCTCAGACACCACATACTCACCCGAGCTAGAGCCAGAGCTGTTGCTTAAGTTTCAAAAACACCAACATTTGAAGAAAGTGAATGACCAATTTAAAATTCATTAAATACATTAAGGATAAGAAACAAAAAAGTGGGAAAATGTATACATTGTTGCTGATGCTGAAGGAGGAGGAACAGAAGGGGAGTAAGTAGACTCCCGTTCTGAGGCAAGTTGTTGGATTTTCTGAAATTCCTGCAACACCATTTGAAAATCTCTGGCAAGCTTTGCATCTTCAACTTTCTTATTTTGCTAAAAAAATTAAACAACCCACTAAAATCAACAAAAAGAAATATAAAAAATGAGAAGTTGGTCAAGAAAAGGATACATTACATTAACATTAATGTCACGATCGGATTCGCTGAGTGATTTGAGCTTAGCAGAAGTAACTTTCACTAACTCCAAAATTCTTTGCCTTGTGTTATGCCTGCCCATGCATCCCATAATTGAAAATTTTGTAAATACTAAAATTACATTAAAAGCAAATAGAATCTTTGATATTAAAATTAAAAGAGAGAAAAAGAAGAGACAGTTTTTGGCGGTGATCAAGAGTGTCCTTGGAAGTTCCTATGGCGTCAACAAGTCGACGGAAAGCGGCAACGGCAGTGTTGATCTGGAAAATCCCAGCTGCCACAGCTTGTGATGGGCTCTTTGATGATGATCGAGAGCCATTCTGCAGATCTTGAAAGCTCATTTTTTTTCGGTTCTGGATAATTAAATTAAATTAATTTGGGAAAGCGATATAATTTAGTGTTGGTATTATAGGCTTAAAGCTGAGAGAGGGCCAATTGGCTCAAGGCCAAAACCCCACTCTGTGACCAGTGGGTGATTGTTATACACCCCACATCAAACCCTTTTTTTTTTTTTTTTTTTTTTAGATTATCTGGTAAATCTCATATTTAGATTTTGATACGGATGTGTTTCGATATAGATGTGTGAGTAAATCGATATCGTCATAAATTCTTATAAAAATGATATCCAAGACTCGAATTCGGACCTTAAAAATAATATTTCAAGCTTTACTTACTGGGTTGCACTCCTTGGGGCGACCCACATAAACCCATTAACTGCTTTGTCTCTTAATCTGCCATTGTTATTTTCTTGAGTCTTAGAAAGCTTATCAGATGACCAAAATACTAATAAGAGATTTGTTGAAGTTAGTAGAAGATGGGAAAAAAAAAAATCAATGAACATGATGGTGGAAGAATTTTTATCTGACGTGTCAAAATTTTTCTAAAATCAAATTTGACCTCCGTTGTCGCTATGGAATCGGACATTTAAGATTGTTGTTGGAAAGGTAAAGATTTCAAAGGCCCTTTAAATTGGCGACTGATGTTGAAATTGCAGCTGATAAGTGTGATCAAATTTGATAGCTTCTCATATTCAATCTCTATGCCTTTATTACACAAATCAAAATAGCCATTGCTGATATACCCTGTGGATGTAGCATATATCTGGCAAATATGTTAGCTTACTTGTGTTGATATCTTTCATACCATTTCATTACTCTTCCCGACGGAAATCCCTGATTTCATTCTCGAATAGATAAAAGATTTACATAATAGTACAACTTTTACCTAATCGGAATGAAATTAGACGTTTGTATCGGATTGAGTAGTATTTTTTATTCCAAAATTGAAAGTACTTTAATAGAAGATTACCTGTAAATCTATTATGAGAAAGATCAATGATGTGCCGCTTGGAAAACTCATAACCTGTTTTAGGTTCCTTTAGTACCCCATAAATCATATATGTTGAAGCATAAGCAAGATTAAGAATTTCTAGCTTCCTACATGATTACTTGAGGAATGCTTCCATGAAATTTGTAAAGCCAGAATTTCAATATTGACTACTTTGTTCCAGGTATTTGGCCAGCAATGCCCGTTGATCTTGTTTGTGCCAAAAATACTGGGAATCTGCCAAGGTTCCGCAAATTGGTCATGTTATATCCACTGTGCCACTCGAATCGTTGGAAGAAAGGTCGAGTCGTAGAAGATTCTTGAGCTCAAAGATAGAGCTAGGAATAGAACCTTCCAAACTAATTCCACCTAAAATTCAGATCCTGCAATTGGGTTATGACCACTAAGTTGATTACAATCTAAGCCTAGTTTTGATATTTTGTTCAGGTTCATCAACCAGTATGGTCATGCTCCCATTACCCATGTCCTGGTTTGACAAAGTAAAACTAGAGGTAAATTATATTTCCGAAATTACAATAACAATGTCTACTGCCAGAATAATTGCTCGATAAACAAATAAAAACTGCATAATGATTAGCATTAGTACATACAAATAGTCTATCATTAACAGTCACTTGACTATTTCCCTCTTTTACAGCCTCAACCAATTTTTTTACAGCAGTTTTGATCAATTTAACATATACTTTAATGAATAAATTATGTACCTAACCGCTACAAAGTATATCTATGGCCGACTGCATCAGTCGCCATGTTTCTCTCGAAACTACATGTTAAGAGGATCACATTAGTAGAGGATTTGCATACCGGACCTATTGCCAACAAGATTATGCAAATAACAGCAGAGAGCTTAATGCCGCTTTCCAAAATCCGAGGGGTTTATGCGAGAGAAGCTAAGCACAGTATCCGACTTGTCAGAGCTAATGATCAGTCTTCTCGTTTGTGAAGCAATCCTCATTTGATGCAGAAATAACAAAATGTGGCAGACACCATTTTATCTACATCGATCCTGCAAATGAAGAGCCAGTCAGAACTGCTCATTGCCTGGACACAAGGAAGTCCGGGTAGTTTACCTTTAAACATAAGCCAGTATAGTCTGTCAGATCCCGCCACTGTGTGAGAGAAATATACATCTACTGTTTGAGTTTTTATAATTTGATTTTGAACTACTTTTTGTGATTTAAACAACAATGTCTCGGCTTTTGAATATTAGAAGGGTACACCTAATACCATTGGAGCTCAAGAATAATTCATGGTTTCCCTTCGGATGAACCCATCCAGCGCAACTTGAAGATCTTGCTGTATGTGAGTGAAATGACCAAAATTAGATTCAGAAATTGTGTACTTGTTCTGTAACGAGAACTAATATTTTATAAGAGCTGGAAGGGAAGCATGAAGCTCAGCCAAACACTGAAAGATCCAATTGAGTAGTTGTTCTCTTGGCAGCTCCAGAAGAAGTTCCGCCTGGTAGAACAAGAAAACAAAAAACAAAATAAAACAAAATATTATATTATATTAGAATGCCGAGCCAATTTTCTAACTTCCAGGAAGGACTTTCAGATTCAAATACCCCTTCAATTTTAGAGAAAATAAACTCATGACAACAGGTGAATCAGCACTACTATCACCCTTGAATTCGTGGAAAGTGGAAGAGTAACACCAAAAATGGTCTAAAGAAGGAAATTTGGCTGAAACCTGTTTATAACCAAAACGACCACAATATATGAAGGACTCTTTCTTCAACTAAAGATTATGCTCATAAACCAGGAGCATAGCTAGATCCATAGAATCACACATGTGATTTCTGATATGAACCCTATGGCCCTACCCCAGATTTGTTGCCAAAAATATGGAGGACAAGAAAGAAATGCAAAGTGCAAGGTTTATTGTCTTTGTTGTTTTTGTTTCCAAAAACTTAAATAAGTCAATGAGCTAAATGGAACAGGCGAACAGCATAGTTCTCAAAGGTCCACACTTAACAATAATGAGTATCGAAGCTCTCTTCCCTGAATGTCCTTTGACAATAGAATGAAGCAAAGGGTATTGATTAATATCTTCTCACACATGGCATTAGTGTGTGAAGAAGCAGGAAAAACCAAGACAGAACAACACATAATGTTGCTAAAGCACGTAAGAAATGTTATACAGTTACCTTTATTTGATCTCCCTCAAAGACCAGAGAGTTTCGATGAACTTCAGATGTCATGGAATCTGTCATCAGATTGAAAACCTTCTTATTCATATTTGTTTTCATGCCAACCATCTTTCCTGAAGCGTAGATTTTAGTGATTCCCATATCGGCAGCCATTCTCCTCACATAAAGCTTCTTCAGTAGAATTTCCATGGAGTATGGCTCTTTCCCATATTGGCGGCGCAGACTCTCTGTAAATTGCATCAAGCTCCAGAAGTCTTGTTCAGCAGCTTTCTCAGCTGCATTAACCATCTCCATGGGGTTCTCCAAATGGTTAATGTACTCAGAAGAAAGACGAGGGTTTATATTTATATCCATCTGGGATTAGAAGAAATAAGACAGAACTTTAAGAAACTATTTACAGTTATGCACTTAATGTTACTCCATTCCACAGTTAGGCAGGAATTTTTACTTATATCCACAATCAAAATGACATTCTTCGTGAAACTGAATATGCTTTTTAACCTTATGCACAAACTGATTTAATTTCCTCTGAACATAGCCATCATGACATAATGACTTCTAACAGTAACACAAGTGCAACATGTTCATTTACTTTTGTAGGCACAAATTGACCAATCCTAATAATTGCCATCAACACAAACAGTCCTTTGGCTGTAGTTCAGGTTGCATTTTAAAGATTTAAGCTCTATATTTTCAAGAATGGAGAAAGAGTTAATATTTTAATGAAGAAAAATCTTATCAAAATTCAATTTTCCAATAAATCTCAATGAATGCAACCAAGTAAACTTTTTCGAATTTCATTCTTTAAATATGATGTTTAGTAGATTTAATTAACATGAAATTAGCATCAGATAATTGAATATGTTATCTCCTGGGGAAAATAGTCCAGATAGTAGAATATTACCTGCACAGACTTGTAAGGAACTGAAATCACACGGTGTTCGTCAACCTGGAAACAGAAAAGGAGAGAAAATAGCAAGTGAAATAAAGAAGCAGAGGCACAAAATGTAAAATTAATCGCACCCAATGCACATCTGGCACTTTGATCTGTAAACATAATCACGTAAATGTATATACAAGGGACAAGAACACAAAAAGGCATCCATGTAGACATGCTATGTCTGGAAATATTAACTGAGATTCTTTTTCTCGGAAAAGGATGAAGAAACGCATCATGAACCAGAATACCTTGGACAAACTCTCAAAAAGCATTTCAAAGAACAGATCAACACCAACATTTCCAACATCCCCAGTCTGTTGCTCACCGAAGATGGTGCCAAAGCCTCTTATGCCCATGTCTTTCTCTGCAAGTTGGAAACCTTGGCCAAGTTCACTGCATTCTTCAAGAGCCGCAAGCCTTTCCTAGAGAAAAGCCATGACAGAGAAAGTTACTTTTATATTATGTTTTATCAGAATTAAGAGTCAACTAAATATATACTAAGAAGTGCAGATAAAGGTTGACATCAAAATACGTACTAGTGCTTGGTCGGAAAGCAGTGACTTATCAGGATAAAATAAGTAGGCATGAGCTTCCTTATCTGCTCGCCCCACCCTTCCACGCAACTGTTAAAAAAACATCATGAAGAAAGACAAAAATAGATGAAGAGTATCCAAGACTATGTAAATTCTGTTTTAAGCATTATGATCACCGCAGCATGTTAAAGCCTTATATAATCATTCCATACCGAGCTACCCAGAAAAAATCAATGATAAGAGAAAAATAAAAGCATATTTAGTTCCCACACCAATATTAAATATTAAAATATAAGCATCAATCAAGCAAGAGAGCTAGAGATGGAAAAGAGGAAGGGGCAAGAAAGAAGTGGCATCGAGGGCATAGTTGTGCTGCCTGCAGTTAGTTACCATTACTCCTTATAAATGTATATGAAAAATAATAGTAACATTCTTGCAACAAATAGATATCATTGCAAATACATACAGGAAAAGAGCACTTCGTTAAACACAAAAGAGTTACCTCAATGAATGCAGACACATTTAAAATTCAATAACTAAAGATACTATGATTTCGTATGTGCTTTTCAGAAAACAGAGAGCTGATACTCTTTTCCATGTGCATTTCCAAGACAAAGATTTCAAGTCTTGCTCCAGAAATGTATGTATTTTGGAATACGCATAAAGATAGGAGTACAATGAAAAGGGGAGGACCTGATACAACTGTGCTAGGCCAAATTGTTGAACATCCTGAACTATGATGGTATTTGCATTTTGAATGTCAAGCCCACTTTCTACTATATTTGTGCATATAAGAATCTTGATAGCACCTTGTGCAAATTTCTCCATGGTTTCCTCAAGCTGCTTTGAATATTGCTGCAAGAAGAAGCATTATAGAACATAAAATGGTTGTTGCATGAAACATTGCAAACTAAATGACAAGTGTTAAAAAATTAAAAATATCTCAACTGCCTAACAGGGAATAAGTAGCTGTACAACTATAGGAGATTACAATACAAAACTCATGGTAACGGGCATTTCTATCTTCGACTCCATCCAATTTCCAGTGGCGTGCTCATAATTTTGAGAATGCCAAGTTTTGTATCTTGGGGCCTTACTGGAATACAATATAGTTTGATGCCTAATATCACGAGATGCAATTACCTGCCCATGTGCAATAGCTATATCAACATCCGGAAATGTCTGTTGAAGAAAATCCATTGGTTCTTCAAGTCCTGTTACACAAGAATGGTGGTGATGCTAATATCAAACTGCCAACATGAAGTACAGAGCAATGCTTGGAAAAAACCACCTACAATCCTGATTTCAGTTAAGTGAAAAGAGTTTTATATTTGGTAGTAGGCAACACTTTTTTCCACATTATTATATCTCATTCAAATTAGACAATCCAAATCTGATTCTACAGTCTAAACAATACAAGAAGCATAATCATTGATAGAAAAATAGGACCAACAAGATTAAAAATTAACTGTACAAACCAATTACTGATATGATATTGGAAAAATTCATGCCAAAGCCAAACTATTTTATATAGGTGGGTTATAGGATATACTAAGAATATGATACACCTTTTACGCAAGACAAAACGTAAAGTCATATATGAAAAAATATATATAGGATATACTAAGAATAGGTTTCACCTTTTATGCGGGGCAACACGTAAAAAACTTGACCACCTCGGTCCAGCTCATACTTGATAGCTGATATCACCTTCTCTTTGCTGAAGGCAGAAAGATGTGTTTTTATAGGAACCCTTTCTGGAGGAGGAGTTGAAATTAAGCTGAAAAGAGAAAAGGGTACATATTATATTAATGTAAGAGTGAAGATTCAGATAGTTTCTAATCTGAATGGCATTTTAGAACGCTGAGGTCCTTAGATTCTCATACTCAGCAAAAATAATAACTTAGATATGCCAAACTGCCTTTTCTTGTGCATACAGTAATGATGATGCATACTCAATACCTACATCTTGACCCAAACTTATTTTGTAAGGATGAAGCTAAGTTATTTAACTCAAAAAGAATTAATTTCCCTTTAAACAAATGATTTTTATTTTCAAAGCTTGCATAATGTATGACAAGAGTGGTTATTGCTCTACTTGAAAATTTCAAAATGGCAAAAAAAACTTCAATAGAAATATTACCTAGCATCCCGAAATCCCGTCAATGCTAAATAGAGCGTTCGAGGTATAGGTGTGGCAGATAGAGTAAGGACATCAACTGAAGTTTTAAAAGAAGCAATCTTCTCCTTCTGTTTGACACCAAACCTCTGCAAACCAAGGAAAGATTGCACATGAGAAGGCATGACAATTAAAAGCCACTTCAATACAAGCTAACAAAGCGAGGTCAAGGAACTGCAGCATTAAGATGTAGTTCGCATTCCATGGAGGTGGAATTCCTTGGTGTATAGATCAGGGAACTGTGTTTATGCTCATTTAAGCATGAGAATGTGATAACAGCAGTAGAACTTGGAGACAAACCTGTTCCTCGTCAACGACAAGAAGGCCTAGATTGTTATACACAACGCGACTTCCAAGAAGTGAATGAGTTCCCACAATGATGTTCAGATGACCATGTTTTATCATGTCCAAGTATTCCTCTTTCTCTGCTTTAGTCTGTAATTTATGGCAAGGCCGTTAGATTTACAGAATGAAAGCCGACATGCATTGAACAGAAAATTTGTTCAATTTAAACGGTAGAATAAGGGAGTAACAATCTGCTGATAGGGAAAGAAGAGGCCAATCCAATGGCTATATTTCTATACCTGAAACCGACTGAGAAGTCCAACTTTGATATCAGGAAACTTGGAAAACCGCTCTGAAACAACATCAAAATGTTGCTTGGCTAAAACAATAGTTGGTGCCAGAACCATAGCTTGCTTCCCTGCAGAGACTACACAGAAGATGGCACGTAATGCAACTTCAGTTTTACCAAATCCAACATCTCCACAAATTAATCGGTCCATTGGAGTTTCTCTCTCAGTCAAATCCCTCTCAACGTCAATAAAAGCCTGTGATGAGGGTCAAATACATGAGAGAAGAAAAACTTTCACCCATTCTTTCAAAAACATAAAGCTACATCAGTCTGAAATATCAAAAAGGATGCCCCAGACTTCACATGACATCAATAACAAACTTTAATAACCGGATAAAATGTTTATTGGAATCATACTTGTTTTTGATCCGGTGTGGGCTCGTACGGAAATTGGGCTGCAAATTCAGCCACGGCAGGATTCTTAGGATAGGGAGGTCTTTTTTGTTTGAGCCTGTGTAAGTACAACTCCATTAAGTCCACAACCATTTTTTGAATGGCAACCTTTCCTTTCGTCTTTCTCCTCTCCCACACACTTGTATCACCCAATTTGCTCAATGCCTTAGGCTTTTTTGTCTCATTTGGCCTGAAATCATATCAAAATAAAAACAAGGCATAATTGAACCACTAGTAGATGAATCCCCTAAATACTTATACATGGAAGTAGAGCATTGAAATGATTCAAAATCATCTTTCAAAGTTCTCACAATAGTTTATTCGAATAATTCTTATGCCAACACCATACTCATCATAGAATGCTCTCTTTGTTTTCTCACTATAAGAAATTTCAATGTTTGACAACGCAAAAGGTCATTCATGTATCTTCCCAATTAATTATGCAAAAGCATGGAAACATTCTAGTTGTCCCTTGAATGACATAATTAATTAATTACGCACGTGCCCTCTTTTTGTGAATCCATATGCACAAGAGAAGCAAAGTTTATAAGCACAAAAATTCAGCATTCAATCAGCTCAATTTCAATAACATAGCAAAAATTGAGGTTACAATCAGCCACTATGAATGGAGATAACATCATTATAAAAGTATGGACATAATAAACAACTATCAAACTTGCTTACTGAGATGCAAACCAATCAATATTTCAGACCATATTAATCTTATACAACAAAAGCAAGCATTCTGTGTTAAGTAATACAATTAAAAAAAGAAAATGTACAAAGAGTCAAAAGAAAGAAAAGAGAAACCTTACAGATTATATCGATAGAGCATACGAGAGGCTTGCTTAACAGGAAGCTTAGCCATCCCATCAGCATACTCAATAAAAACATACTCAATAGGCTCAGTAGAACCTTTACTCACATCAAACCTAATCCCAACAAACTTCCCAATACCAACTTTCTTATGCACAACATAATCACCCGACCTCAAACTGTACGGGTCAACTTTATAACTAAACCCAGAAGCCCCATTAGCATCACCATCAACACCATCACTACCAGCAGTCCTTTTCCCTTTCAACTTCTGCAATCCCTTCTGTTGCTGTTCTTTCACCAACTGAATGTACTTATCAGCCTCTTCCGAATCCATTACGGGCCTCGTTGCCTCTCTCTTCCCATAATCCCTTCTAATTCTCTCATTAAGAATAGAAATGTCATCCTGTTCAGTATCATTCTTGTCCCTTCGTGGGGTTGGTTTCTTGCTGGTGGGTGAAGAAAGTGAGAGGCCAGGCGTGTACACTGCTTTGAATTGGAAAGGTAATTTCTTTTTGGCATGTTTGTGGACATTGAAGAGTAAAGTCCTGGTCCAAAGCTTAGGAGAGGCTGAAGTTGAGGTGAGCTTTAACAGAAGAGGGTTTGGTGAGAGAGAAGCCATTGGTGTTACAGTTTAATGAATGAGTTAAAAACTCAAAAGGGTATTGAGAGTTTCAAGAATCGGAGCATTTGTGGTGTTAAGAGTTGTTAGTGATGGAGCTGAGAGTGAGGGACGGTAATGGATAATTAATCAATGGAGGTTTTTGGAGGGGTTTTGTGACTGATAATGATGTAGATATTTTCTTCAAAATTATTCTTCACTTTTTTATGTTTACTTACTTTAGGAGTATAGTTTTTACTTTTATATCAAACAGGTCCCAAATTAAATTATTAGTCTCGCAATCGGACATCCCATTTTAGATTACGATTCGGAATGAAAAAATCATCACAAATCTTAATCATTTATTAATTAAGATAAAAATTTATCTCGAATCTCATAATTGTTAAGAATTTTTTACGTTTAATTTCAGGATTTATCATTTATGAAGTGCATGATAAGATGCAATTTGGTGACATTATTTTGAGCGGACCATATTTTATAAAAATAAGAGTTCGTGAGTGATTCGAATTCTCTATTGTGAGTTCTCAAAATCGTATATTTATATACTTAGAATGATGCTCGGGTGAATGAGAAATTATCTCAAAGTATACCCATTGAAATTAAAAAAAAATTAATGAATGTTTCTTGTCCTACGTAGGAAAGGAAAACGAGGCAAAAGAGTATATAGTTAGTCATTTATGGTTGAGTAACAATGAAAGTGTTGGAAAAATGCTTATGAGTAAGCATTTTGAGGCTCAATTTTAAGCATGATCCACTTCGTGTTAGTGGAGTGGTTGTTATTGAATGATTCGGATACTCCTCCGTGAGTACTTCGAAATGATATATTCATATGCTTAAAATGGTGTTTGGGTGAATGAGAAATTGTTGCTCAAAGTTCACCCATTGGTGTTGGAAAATAAAGAGAAGTTAGCTTGTCCCATATGGGAAAGCTATAGAGGGAAAATTGTGCTTATATATGATTGCTCATATGTAGATGGGTAAGAGTTATAAGGATAAAGACTCTCTCTTCGTGCGCGCAGGGGGGTGCAAATCAAAATCCAAACAGGCTTGGCTCGTGTGCACCCGCGTGTCCTGCGTACATGAATGCCAGACCAAATTGTGCGGGCCCGGCCCAACTAAATTATTACTAATCTCTTCAATTTTCCAAGCCTTTTGAATTTCCATAACAGCTAATTTAATTAGTTTGGTGGTTACAAAAGTTGAATTTCCATAACAGCTAATTTAATTAGCTTGGTGGTTACAACAAGTGAAAGGCCTCCCATTTATGAGATATAATCGGCATGTTTATTTCCTTTAAATGAGATGTGTTTTTCGTTTTCCTATATAAACAATACTCAGATTTTGTTTACAACACAGAGAATAAAAAAAACAAAACATCACACACAACAGCTCGTTTTTCTTTGTTTTGTTAAGGAAGAGTTCAAACACTTTTGTGGTTCGTTGGATACGAGTTCGGTGGTGCCCTTACTCGTACGTTTTCCGTTGTATCCTGGGAAACAATCGTCTCACGTTCTACTGCACCTACGGTAGGGGACGAATTTATTTTAAGGATATTGTTGAAATCAACAAGCCTCAGAATAGTGAAGATTTGGGCTGATTTCAGGGTCCGCTCATCAGCCTCTGCCTCCGCTAATCAGCCTCTGCCTCCGCTTGCCAGCCTCTGCCTCTGCTCGCCAGCCTCTGCTCTCAGGGTTTGCCTCTGCTCTCAGCCTCTGTCGTCAGTGTCTGCTCTCAGGGTCCGCCGTGAGGGTCTGCTCTGCGGGTCTGATTTCAGGGTCTGCCGAGAATGTCTGATTTCAGGGTCTACCGATAGGGTCTGCTGGGCTAAATTTAAGTCTAATTCGGATTTCCTTGTAACTACCGAAATATTTGTAATATTTGTAATACAGTCTTAAAAAAAATTCGACTCTGTGGATATGGAAATCAGTCCAAACACAGTAGATCCGAATATGGCAGCCTCTTCGGCTGGCCAGAATGTTGTGGCAGCCCCCGTGGCTGACCAAAGTGCAGTGGCAGCCTCTTCGGCTGGCCAACTTGCTTCAGCCTCTGGGCTTAATATGGCAGCCGATGTGGCTGGCCAAGCTGTTGCTGCCTCTATGGCTAGACAACATGTTGGACATGTGAGCCATGTCAATCCTGCTGCGGAAAAACCTGAAAAATTCAGTGGTCAGAATTTCAAAATGTGGCAACAGAAAATGTTTTTCTACTTGACCACGTTGAACCTTGCGAGGTTTCTAAAGGAAAATGCTCTTGTACCCGCAGAGGGTGAGATTGATATCCAAGTGATCAGTGCGATCGATGCTTGGAAACATTCTGAATTCCTATGTCGGAATTATGTGCTGAATGGGCTAAGTGATTCCTTGTACAGTGTGTACGCCGGAATGAAAACAGCTAAAGGGCTTTGGGAATCTTTAGATCGAAAATATAAAACTGAGGATGCCGGTACTAAGAAATTTGTCGTAGGCCGTTTCCTAGATTTTAAGATGATTGATTCCAAAACTGTGTTAAGCCAAGTACAAGAACTGCAGATTATACTAGCAGAAATTCATGCTGAGGGGATGAGTTTAAGTGAAACCTTCCAAGTAGCCTCGATAATTGAGAAACTACCACCGGGTTGGAAAGATTTCAAGAATTATCTAAAACATAAGCGAAAAGAAATGAGCATTGAAGACTTGGTTCTTAAACTGAGAATTGAGGAAGATAACCGAGTATCGGACAAGAGAGGAATGACTTATGAGGCCAAAGCAAATGTTGTCGAACATGGCCATAAGAACAAGAACCTCAAGAACAATGGGTCAAAGATGGGCCCTAAAGGAGGAGTTTCCAAGAAATCAAAATTTCAAGGAATATGCTTCAATTGTGACAAAATGGGTCACAAGTCTTCTGAGTGCAGACTGCCGAAGAAGAAAAAGAAACAAGAGGCTTATGTGCTGGAAAACATGACTCAAGATATTTCAGACATTAATCTTTCTGCTGTGGTTTCTGAGGTGAATCTGGTGGGTTCTAACCCAAGAGAGTGGTAGATTGATACTGGTGCCACTCGACATGTGTGCTCGGACAAGAGCATGTTTTCTTCATTTGAGCCTGCTGGTAATGGGGAAAAATATACATGGGAAATTCAGCAACATCTGAGATTGAAGGTCAAGGAAAGGTGATTCTGAAGATGACTTCTGGAAAAGAGTTGACTTTGAACAATGTTCTGTATGTACCTGAAATACGGAAGAATCTTGTGTCTGGATCGCTTCTGAACAAGCACGGATTCCGGATGGTGTTCGAGTCTGATAAAGTAGTTTTGACTAAAAATGGGATGTATGTGGGAAAAGGGTATGTAACTGATGGGCTTTTTAAGCTCAATGTAATGGTTGTTAAAACCAAAAATATCAATAGAGCTAGTTCTTCTGCTTATATTGTTGAGTACTCTAATCTTTGTGTAGGCACTGCATTTTTGCATATAAGTCCCTATGATGAGTCTCATTTGGAGACACTACCTTTTAAGTCACGGAGGTCACGGAAAACGGACATCGGAAGGGGAAATTCAGAATAAACAAGGTTCACTGTTTTCGTTCGTGCTGCGTTCGTGTATACGTTCGAACGCCAAACAGATTGCGGGCGTTCGTGCCGCGTTCGAGGAAGCGTTCGAACGGTGTCGGTAATTCTGGTTTTGCTGCTAGCCTCACATCAAGCCCAATTCGCCCAAGCCTTGGCCACACGCCCAAGCCAACTTAAAACACATATTTAACACAGGTGAAATCAAAACAAATCTAAAAATCACATACCAAATTAAAATAAACATTAAAATCAATCAAATATTTTAATTCCTTAATTAAGATATTCACCCACCAATTACACAAGATTCCTTCCTAACTAAACAAAATCACATACTAAATTAAAAAGATGTCATGCCTAATTAAAATCAATTATAACAAATTAAAGATATTGACTACCTAATCTAAACCAAATTTGTCCCCCCTCAATCTAATCATTTCCTTGTTGAATACCAAATCAAATCTCTTCCTTGTGAGACAAGGTGAAGCCCTAGCCATTCTCTATATAAACAACCCCTAACCAAGACATGCACTCCACTAGCTCATTCATACAAGAAAAGCCTCCCCTAGCTCATACACACAACTCACACGAAAATCACAACACACACAAGAAACACACAAGCTTATTGACACAACTCTCCCTCACTCTCAATAACCGAAGATCACAAACCAAAGAACCCTCATTGCCTTGACCAAAACACATCCCGAACAGCCCCTTTACCTCATCAAAACAGCTCCCGAACCACACCATAACACCACCGAAAATCACACCCAAAACAGTAGCCAAAACATCCCAAGAACAGTAACTAAAATACAGCAGCAGAACAGTAGCGAATCGGAGTCAAAAGCAGCAGCAAAAGACGGAGAATGACGACTCAAAACAGTAAGACAACGAACAAGAGCAGTGAACCAGTGAACCGGAAGAGTTGCAGAGCATCCACCCTTCCGACGATCGTGTACCATACATCCGAGAGGTGATTTAAAAGGTTAGACCTGAGGGCACTTTTCTCATTAGTTTATATTCGTCTTTTGATTATTTATTGAATTCTATTCGCATGAGAGTCGTTTGTGGATGCATGTTGTGGCTTGAATGAAATGGAAAATGTGTCACCTCTTGTGTTATATAGGATGGAAACCCGGACATAAATTTCATAGCCGATTCCGAATGGACGGTAGTATGATCTGTACTCGGGATACAACTCCACGTACCACTTGAGTAAACGGCACATTCTTTTGTTTTATGTTGCTTTGATTTATTTATTTTTCGTTATTTGAATTCTGCATGTTACTTTTGTATGTATGATACAATCGAGCGCATGGGCTTAGTAAGTGGGATTAAAGGTCCCCTATTTGGAGGGGTTAAAATCCTTTACCACAATACTTTGCCGCGCCGGTTGATGTGTGTTCGGTTGGATATAAGATATGTTCAATCGGATATACTAAGTTTGATATGATTGCCTTTATTCTTGTATGCATGATGTGATCGAGCGCATGGGCTTAGTATATTCGGTTGAAGAGGTTAAAATCCTTTACCATGATGCTTTGCCGCGCCGATTAACGTATATTCGGTTGAATGTAAGATGTGTTCAATCAGGTACATGAAGTCTAAGGTTATTGTCTTTATTTTTTATATGCATTGAGATAAGCGCATGGGCTTAGTAAGTGCGATGAAAGGTCCTCTAATTGAAGAGGTTAAAATCCTTCGCCAAGATGCTTCGTCGCGCTTCGTATTTCGCTATTTGTTTTTTTATGTATGTATTGCGTCACATTTTGTGCATCAGGTCTGTTCCCGTTCGAACGCGTTATCGAACGCTATACGAACGCGAACCTTCTGTTTCCCGTTCGAACGCGTTTTACAAACGCTACTCGAACAAGCATGCATTTTGTTTCATCAGGTCTGGATCCGTTCGAACGTGTTATCAAACGCTACACGAACGCGAACCTTCTGTTTACCGTTCGAACGCGTTTACGAACGCTACACGAACGCGCACACACTGAACTGAGTCTGTCTCATCATATTTCATGCATAATTGTCTCTTGGGTGATCTCTCTTGCATTATGTGGTCAATCATATTATTTGTATTCCTGCATTTATCCATTCGATGTATTCATGAGATAGTACCCAAGCATGATTAGGTTGTTCTTAGTTTTCCATATCATATGATTGAGAATATGTTCATGAGATTGTCATGTGATGTTGTATGTTGTGATGATTAATATCATGCATGTGGATTTAGAAGCATGATACTCTTGGAAATAAGTGTTACTTAGGCCTGATTAAATTATGACGCAAATTCTTTCATTACAAGTGACATAAGTAAGGGACCATTCCAAACCCAACGGTTTGAGGTCTTCCCTTGCGAGGGGTGAGTGCAGCCTTAAATCTCATTTTCCCGGTTCACACCGGGTGGCGACTCCATTATTCTCCGGTTTAGTCCCTCGTGGCTACTCCGTACTCCCAACCGGGCCGCGAGCCCGGGACAGCATGCGTCGCCCCAGATCCTGTGTCCCCACACTTTGTCATGGTAGATTAGGACATGTTAATTTTAATTCATTGCGAAAATTAATTAACATGAATCACATTCCCAATTTTAAAATTGATAACAGACATAAGTGTGATACTTGTGTTGAGGCAAAACTAACTAGATCATATTTTCATAGTATTGAAAGAAACTCTGAACCACTTGATCTAATTCATACCGATATATGTGATTTTAATTCAATACAATCGAGAGGCGGTAATAAATATTTTATTACCTTTATTGATGATTGCACGAGATTTTGCTATGTGTACTTGATGAAAAGCAAGGACGAAGCTATAGAGAAATTTGTTCTCTATAAGAATGAAGTTGAGAACCAACTGAATAAAAGAATTAAGGAGTTAAGAAGTGATCGTGGTGGTGAGTATGTTTTTCCTTTTGAATCACTTTGTGAACAAAATGGAATTATACATCAAACCACAGCTCCTTATTCACCTCAATCCAATGAGATTGCGAAACGGAAAAATCGTACCTTGAAAGAGATGATGAACGCTATGTTAATCAGATCTGGCTTACCTCAGAATATGTGGGGAGAAGCTGTCTTATCAGCTAATTACCTTTTAAATAAGGTACCACAGAAAGAAGCAGGGAAAACTCCTTATGAAATGTGGAAAGGAATAGTACCTTCCTATAAATTCCTACGAGTGTGGGGGTGTCTTGCCAAGGTAATCATTCCTCCACCTAAGAAGGTGAAGATATGACCAAAAACTGTTGATTGTGTTTTCATAGGATATGCACATAACAATAATGCTTATCGATTTCTTGTGTATGAGTCTATTGTACAAGATATTCACAAGAATACGATAATGGAGTCGATGAATGCATCATTTTTCGAATATGTTTTTCCCTGTAAAACTAATTCGAATTCAAATGTGCACAAACGGGCACATGAGACTATCATTGAAGATAGTCAAGACCAAGAACACATAAATGTTCCAGAGGATCAACAAGTTGTTGAACTTGAACCAAGACGTAGCAAAAGAGCTAGAACGGAAAAATCATTTGGTCCAGATTTTCTGACATTTTTGCTAGAGAATGATCCTCAAAGCTATAACGAAGCTGTAAGGTCAGCTGATGGTGCCTTGTGGAAAGATGCCATCAATAGTGAAATTGAATCCATCTTACAAAATCACACCTGGGAGTTAGTGAATCTTCCTCCAGGATGTAAACCTTTAGGGTCCAAGTGGATTTTCAAAAAGAAAATAAAGGCAGATGGATCAATTGACAAGTACAAAGCAAGACTTGTAATTAAAGGTTACAGACAACGTGAAGGTCTTGATTACTTTGATACTTATTCTCCTATAACGAGAATAAATTCCATAAGGATGATACTAGCGATTGCAGCTTTGTGCAATCTTGAGGTACATCAGATGGATGTGAAAACAGCCTTTCTGAATGGAGATTTAGATGAAGAAATCTACATGGAACAACCTGAAGGCTTTATAGCTCCAGGACAAGAAAAGAAGTATGTAAGTTAGTTAAATCCTTGTATGGATTGAAACAAGCCCCGAAACAGTGGCATAAAAAGTTTGATGACACCATGTTGGCAAATGGTTTCAAAATCAATGAATGTGATAAATGTATTTATGTCAGAGAGACAGAAGCTGGCTATGTCGTTTTATGTCTCTACCTTGATGACATACTGATTGTCGGGAGAGTAATGTTAAAATGGTGAAATCTACCAAAAATATGCTGAAATCCAAGTTTGACATGAAAAACATGGGTCTAGCAGATGTCATTCTGGGAATAAAGATCTCGAGAAGTCCAGATGGACTTATTCTTGATCAGTCGCACTATGTGGACAAGATTCTTGGTAAATTCAACAAAGATGATTCTGTTGTGGCTAGAACTCATTTATATGTGAGTTTACATCTATCAAAGAATATGGGAGATGGTATATCTCAAGTAGAATACTCTAGAGTTATCGGGAGTTTGATGTATCTATCGAGTTGTACAAGGCCTGATATAGCCTGTACAGTAAACAAACTCAACAGATATACGAATAATCCAGGGGTTGATCACTGGAAAGAAATAGTGAGAGTACTCAGGTACCTACGTTTTACTCCTAATTATGGGTTACACTATCATAGATATCCAGTTGTAGTCGAAGGATACAGTGATGCTAATTGAATATCTGACATGAAAGACTCAAAGTCTACCAGTGGCTATGTGTTTACACTAACTGGTGCAGCTATATCATGGAAATCCTCCAAACAGACTGTGATAGCCAGATCTACAATGGAATCAGAATTCATTGCATTAGATAAGTGTGCTGAAGAAGCTGAATGGCTTCGAAATTTTCTAGAGGATATTCCAAGTTGGCCTAAGCCAGTGCCAACAATTTACATTCATTGCGATAGTCAATCTGCAATTGGAATGACACATAACAATATGTATAATGGTAAGTCTAGACATATTCGTCGTAGACACAATACTGTTAGACAATTACTCTCTACTGGAGTTATTTCGATTGACTATGTAAAGTCAAAAGATAATATTGCGGATCCGCTAACCAAAGGGTTAAACATAGAGTTAGTTGTGAAATCATCGAGGGAATGAGACTAAAGCCCATTATATAAATGATTATTACGAAGAAAAACCCAACCTTGTTGACTGGAGATCTCAAGATCTAGGTTCAATGGGACAACCTCCTCGTAAAAGACATAATTGGTTCACTGTGGGGGGTTACCCTCTAGTCTATTCCTATGGTGAAATGAAACAGTGATGCTCGTAGGTAAAGAGGTTAAGCAAAGGCTTTTAATGATTCTTATGCGTCGGGAATCCGAGCAGAGTATTACGAGATACTCTTAAATAAGAAATCACATATGTGAGAGCGAAGTGGGGCCGCTTCAAAGGGAATTGTACGGGGCACAATTCGTAGAAACTCTTGCAGAACCAGGTTGATGTTCATGGCAAAAAATGAACATAATAATGAGAACTCAGATGTGTTAGGTTAAATATCTATGTGATATATGTTCTCCATTTACATGAACGACAATACAGTTCAATGACATCGCGTCCACTGTCAGCCAGTAAATGAGATATATTTTCACAAGGGATGGTTCAAAGGCTGAGGCTTACCTATCATATGCAGGTGTTGAACCGTTGAACTCTTCTAGGTCAAAATAAAATGGTTTATAAAATAATTTTATTTGACGTTTTTCGCCAATTTCATTCATGTGGGGGATTATTGGAAAAATGCGTATGAGTAAACATTTTGAGGCTCAATTTTAAGCATGGTCCACTTTGTGTTAGTGGTTGTTATTGAATGATTCGGATACTCCTTCGTGAGTACTTCGAAATGGTATATTCATATGCTTAAAATGGTGTTTGGGTGAATGAGAAATTGTTGCTCAAAGTTCACCAATTGGTGTTGGAAAATAAAGAGAAGTTAGCTTGTCCCATATGGGAAAGCTATAGAGGGAAAATTGTGCTTATATATGATTGCTCATATGTAGATGGGTAAGAGTTATAAGGATAGAGACTCTCTCTACGTGCGCGCTGGGGGGTGCAAATCAAAATCCAAACAGGCTTGGCTCGTGTGCACCCGCATGTCCTGCGTACACGAATGCCGGACCAAATTGTGCGGGCCCGGCCCAGCCGAATTTTTACTAATCTCTTCAATT
>SKCR01028334.1:0-126471 GCA_019454045.1 Zanthoxylum bungeanum
TCTCTAGAGAGAGAAATCAAGAGAGAGAAAGGTGTTGAAATCTGAAATTTCGCGCTGAATTTATAGGAAAATTTTTCACTGTTCGCGCGTCGCGACGCCAAGGACCTCAGCGTCGCGACGCTGGATTTGTCGACGTGGCACGATGAGAAGGCGACACGTAGCAAGGCGGCTGACTGTTCACGCGACACGTGTCAAGGCGGCTAAGACTCAATGATTGTGATGACGTCATTGATGACGTCATGCTGACGTGGCGCTGACGTGGCGATGACGTGGCGTGGCGGCTGACTGTTCACCTGTCGGCACAATAGGATTGCGACACGTGGCGACACGTGTCAAGTTGTGATTGGCTGATGCTGACGTGGCAAGTTGACTCGGTTGACCTGCTGACGTGGACGATGATGTGGCATGACACGTGGCAAGGTTGACTTGTTGACCGATGATGTGGCTGATGACGAGGCGACACGTGTCAAGTCTGAGTGTCGGCAGCATATGATGATGACACGTGGCACGGCGCATGTTAGCAGATGGGATGTGATGGTGACACGTGGCACGGCGCATTTTAGCAAAGTCAAAACTTCTTCAAATGGTTGACCGTTGACCTGGCGCCGTTAGCAGATTCGGCTCACGCTGGGCGTCGCGGCGCGCCGCAGTGTTCTAGAGTCGCGACGCGCAAAGACGGAAATATCCCTTTGACGCATTTTTGTCCGGTTTTTGCCCTAAATTGCCTCCAGTGCTGTCCAAACTTTATTTATCTGCAAAATAACAATAAAACCATCAAAACGTTCACAAAACTCAAGAAACTATACAAAAATATTAAGTTAAATGAGTGCGCTTGTGTAATAAATCCATCAATCGGTTTACTAACCTGGAACACTAATTATGTGTAAGCCTCTGTCGATGGTCAGACACAATATACCCAGTTTAACCCAATTGAACCATATGTCTATGCAACCAAATTATCTGGATTCATTAAGTTTAAGCTCCAATTATGGCTACCCCCGCCCGACAGGTATATTCCTATCCTGTAAGGAAATCTATTAAAGGGTTACCTATCCTCAAGGAAGATCGTGGCGTATTAAGTCTAAGGCTGAAATCTAAAATCCCTATGTCTAGTTCATTTTAGATTTACCATATCAATCTTATTGGTGATCAGACAACAATAAGCATTAAGCTTAAGACTTAATAAATAAACCTTTAAATTACCCAACTATAAAATAATCCCTTATAAACCGGTGATATTAAAAGTTATCACAACCCCTAATTAAATAACACATAACTAGGACTATAAAAAGAAAATACATAAAATAAAAATACTGAAAAGTAATAAAATAAAATAAAATGCTAAGGTAAAATGAATTACTTTTACTACTACTAATTTAGATATCTCCCATAAAATAATATATAAACTTGTGTTAAATTACCAACCGACCAGTCTGGCGGTATCCTGATTAAGTCAAATTAGTCCAACCAGCCATTAAGGCGGAACCAAAAATATATTTACCAACCGACCAGTCTGGCGGTATCCATGATTAGTCAGTTTAAGGGAGATTAATCTAAATAGCAACAGTAAAAGAATTACCTTTCACCCTAGCTGGGAAGTTACAACATCATGGTGAATAGTAAAACTATAAAAAGTAAAAATTAAATTACTATTTTACAAAAAGTAATTAAATTATTTACAAAACTAAAAATAAAAAAAAAACTAAAAAAATAAAAAAAAAATTCTAGAGAGAGAAATCAAGAGAGAGAAAGGTGTGTTCTAAATTCTGAAATTTCGCGCAGTATTTATAAAAATATTTTTCATCACTGTTCCAGCGTCGCGACGCCAAGGATCTCATAGTCGCGACGCTGGATTTGTCGACGTGGCACGCTGAGGAGACGACACGTAGCAAGGCGGCTGACTGTTCACGCGACACGTGTCAAGGGGGCTAATTCTCAATTATTGTGATGACGTCATTGATGATGTCATGCTGACGCGGCGACGACGTGGCGATGACGTGGTTGGCGGCTGACTGTTCACTTGTCGGCACAATAGGATTGCGACACGTGGCGACACGTGTCACGTTCTGATTGGCTGATGCTGACGTGGCAAGTTGACTTGGTTGACCTTGTGACGTGGCTGATGACGTGGCATGACACATGGCAAAGTTGACTCGTTGACCGATGACATGGCTGATGACGAGGCGACAGGTGTCAAGTCAGAGTGTCGGCAGCATATGATGATGACACGTGGCACGGCGCATGTTAGCAGATGGGATGTGATGGTGACACGTGGCACGGCGCATTTTAGCAAAGTCAAAACTTCTCAAATTGTTGACCGTTGACCTGGCGCACGTTAGCAGGTTCGGCTCACGCTGGGCGTCGCGACGCGGAAGGTCTGGGCGGCGCGACGCTGGAAATTACCAAAATGCCCTTTTTCACCAATTTTCACTGTTTTACTCCAAATCACCAATGACATTCGTTGGGTAATTGAAGCACGAGTCCGATTGGCAGGTGAATCCTCTGATTCTTTTATTTCACATCTGCCTGGTTTTGAAGAAGCCCCTATGCAAAGAAACGAAGAGCTAAACAAATGGGTGTTTGTTACAAATGTGCACGTTGGAATTGCAATACTCGTTGTCATTCTTTAGGAATGGTGTCTGTTAATCGCGAAGACAAAATTAAATTCATTAGGAATGGCTTGAGTAAGGAGTCTTTAGATGATATATCTTCGACTCTTGAGACGCATCCCAGTGGATATGTTCACATAGACTTTCGCAGATTACATACACAATATCAAAAAGAAAGACAACAGTTAAGTCTTGGGAATCGACTCAAAAAGACCCTGTTTGCCAATTTATAAGAAAATTGGATGGGAAGCTTGTCCCTGACGCATAGATGTCAACCAAGCCGTTTACTTTTCTTGCACATATTATATTTCTTTGTCTTTTCTTATAATTGTGATTTGTTTTGTTATTTCTTCTTTATTTTCCCGACAGGATCCATATCTTTTTGACTATCACGATCTATTGTTATAATAAATATCCTCTGGAAGATACTTGTGCTATTTTTACTCACCCCTTTCAGGTATTATAAATTCAACTCATCACAACAAAAACTTAACCGGCGTAAACACACACGTATAACGCAAGCGTACGTATCGTTCAAGTAGTATAAAAAGTATCGATCCCACGAGGACTTAAAATCTATTATATTAATTTTTATGAGGTCAAATGATTACTAATATTTATCAGGTTGTTTGATTGATTTGAAATGGCGACGATTCTAAATTTAAAAGCAAGTAACTAAAATTGGTTGAAAAGATATTTTGAGAAAATTCAATATTAAAATTATCTAAGGTTGTGATTATTCCAATATTATTTAAAGATGAAGTTGTTATCTTATAATTGGGTAAAATATTGATTTATTAACCTGGAACACTAAATTATGTAAAAGCCTCTTCCGATGGTCAATTACAAATATCCAATTTAACCTAATTAACCATATGTCTATGTCAATCAAATTAACTGGATTCATTAATATTAAGTTCCAATTATGGCTACCCCCGCCGACAGGTATATTCCTATCCTGTTAAGGAAATCTATTAAAGGGTTATCTATGCTCAAGGAAGATCGTGGGTTATTGAGTCTGAGGTCTTAACCTAAAATCCCTAAGTCTAGTTCATTTTAAGTTTACCTTATCAATTTTATTAGTGGCCAGTTAATAAAAAGCATTAAGATTAAGACTCAATAAATAAATCTTATATTTACCCAAATTATAATTTAACCCTTATAACCGGTGATATTGGATTTCATCACAACCCTAGATTACTAACTTAGTTATGACACATAGCTAGGGCTTGTAAAAACTTAAAAGACATAAAATGAAAATGCTGAAAAGTAATTGCGATAAGTAAAATGCTGGAAAGAAAATTACAAATGAAATAAAATGCTAAGGTAAAAGGAATTACTTTTACTACTACTAATTTAGATATCTCCCATAAAATAATATATAAACTGTGATAATATTTTACCAACCGACCAATCTGGCGGTATCCTGATTAAGTCAAATTAAGTCCAACCAGCCATATAGGTGGTAATATTTGTCCATAATCCAGCCATAAAGGCGGTACCAAAATAAATTTACCAACCGACCAATATAGCGGTTTCCTTGATTAATCAGGTTCAAACCAACAGAAAATAAATTTACCAACCGACCAATATAGCGGTATTCCTTGATTAGTCAGTTTAAACCAGATTAAAATAAATTACCAACCGACCAATATAGCGGTATTCCTTTATTAATCAGAATTTTAAATAGTAAATATATTATTTTTAAGGGAGATTAATCTAAATAGTAATAGTAAAATAATTACCTTTCACCCTAGCATAGGGAAGTTACCTCCTCATAGTGAATAGTAAAAACTGTAAAATAAAGAAAGTAATTATTATTATTACAGAACGTAATTAAAATTTACAAAACTAAATTAAAAGAAATTTAGAGAGAGAAACACTCCCTAATTACATAGAAGAAGTGAGAGAATGGTGTACTAAAAACTGAAAATTCGCCCTCTATTTATAGCAAAAAATTTATTGTTCGTGAACTGTTCGCGCGTCGCGACGCCAAGGCGCTCAGAGTCGCGACGCTGGATTCATCGACGTGGCACAATGAGAAGGCGACACGTAGCAAGGCGGCTGACTGTACATGCGACACGTGTCAAGGCGGCTAATTCTCAATTATTGTGATGACATCATGCTGACGTGGCGATGACGTGGCACTGACGTGGCGAAGACGCGTGTTGCAATTGTCGGCACAATAGGATTTCGACACGTGGCGACACGTGTCAAGTTGTGATTGGCTGAGGCTGACGTGGCAAGTTGACTCGGTTGACCTGCTGACGTGGACGATGATGTGGCATGACACGTGGCAAGGTTGACTCGTTGACCGCTGACATGGCTGATGACGAGGCGACACGTGTCAAGTCTGAGTGTCGGCAGCATATGATGATGACACGTGGCACGGCGCATGTTAGCAGATGGGATGTGATGGTGACACGTGGCACGACGCATTTTAGCAAAGTCAAAACTTCTCAAATTGTTGACCGTTGACCAGGCGCATGTTAGCAGATTCGGCTCACGCTGGGCGTCGCGGCGCGCAGTTTTCCAGCATCGCGACGCGCAGAAGACGAAAATATCCCTGTTGACGCATTTTTGTCCGGTTTTGCCCCAAATTGCCTCCAGTGCTGTCCAAACTTTATTTATCTGCAAGATAACAATAAAACACATCAAAACGTTCATAAAACTCAAGAAACTATACAAAATATTAAGTTAAATGAGTGGGAAATAGTGATATAAATATCACGCATCACACCCCCAAACCTAACATTCTGGTTGCTGTAGACTACGTCTCCAAATGGGTTGAAGCAATTGCACTGACATCCAATGATTCCAAAGTGGTGATCAAATTCCTGAAAAAGAACATTTTCACTCGATTTGGAACACCTCGGGCAATTATCAGCGATGGTGGCTCACATTTCTGCAACAGATATTTTGATGCACTTCTATCCAAATATGGAGTTACTCACAAAGTTGCCACAGCTTACCATCCACAGTCAAATGGACAGGTTGAAGTTTCAAACAGGGAGATCAAAAGAATCCTAGAAAGAACCGTTGGATCAACAAGGAAGGACTGGTCTACGAAACTAGATGATGCATTATGGGCCTACCGAACAGCTTACAAGACACCCATTGGTATGTCCCATATCGATTGGTGTTTGGGGAAAGCATGCCATCTGCCAGTTGAACTTGAACACAAGCGTATTGGGCACTGAAGAAACTGAATCTTGATTCACAAGCTGCAGGGAGAAAAGACTTCACACAACTCAATGAATTGGAGGATTTTCGCCTACAGTCTTATGAGAATGCCAATATACAAAGAAAAGACCAAAAAATGGCATGACCGAAAAATAGTGCACAGACAGTTGGAACCAAGGCAGCAGGTGTTGTTTGTACAACTCAAGGTTAAAACTTTTCCCTGGAAAGTTAAAATCTAGGTGGTCCGGACATTTGTGATCACTCAGATTTTACCATATGGAGCTGTTGAATTACTGGATCCTAATACCAACAACACATTTAAAGTTAACAGTCAGCGTGTCAAGCACTACTGGGGAGAATCATTTGAGCGACAAAAGAAGTGTCACACTTTCAATCCAGCATAAACGTTCGAAAAAGTCACGTCTAGCTGACGACAATTAAACTTAGCGCTCGCAGGGAGGCAACCCATGCAATTTTTGTATATATTGTGATTTGGTGTGATTTAATTTTGTGTGTTTAGTTTTTGCAGATTAAGTCATTTCAAGATGGAAGAAGCTCTCGCAAATCTTCACAAACAATTTCCTTCTCTCCCTCAAAAATCTCTTATGAAAGTCTACAAAGCTCGCTTGGAACGAATGAGACTACTGACAATCCATGGTGTGCCCAATGACATTCGTTGGGTAATTGAAGCACGAGTCCGATTGGCAGGTGAATCCTCTGATTCTTTTATTTCACATCTGCCTGGTTTTGGAAGAAGCACCTATGCAAAGAAACGAAGAGCTAAACAAATGGGTGTTTGTTACAAATGTGCACGTTGGAATTGCAATACTCGTTGTCATTCTTTAGGATGGTGTCTGTTAATCGCGAAGACAAAATTAAATTCATTAGGAATGGCTTGAGTAAGGAGTCTTTAGATGATATATCTTCGACTCTTGAGACGCATCCCAGTGGATATGTTCACATAGACTTTCGCAGATTACATACACAATATCAAAAAGAAAGACAACAGTTAAGTCTTGGGAATCTGACTCAAAAAGACCCTGTTTGCCAATTTATAAGAAAATTGGATGGGAAGCTTGTCCCTGACGCATAGATGTCAACAAGCCGTTACTTTTCTTGCACATATTATATCTCTTTTCTTTTCTTTTAATAATTGTGATTTGTTTTGGTTATTTTCTTTATTTTCTCCGACAGGATCCATACCTTTTTGACTATCACGATCTATTGTTATAATAAACATCCTCTGGAAGATACTTGTGCTATTTTTACTCACCCCTTTCAGGTATTATAAATTCAACTCATCATTGCACATTTGAAGTCATCCAGAGTTAAGAAAGAAAAACATAAAAATGGAAGCCACTTCGAGAAGACGAGTTGAAAACATTTGTGTGTTTTGCGGTAGTAGTGTTGGTACTAAACCACAATACATAGAAGCGGCACAGGAGTTGGGTCGAGTATTAGCTGCAAGGAATATGCACTTAATATATGGCGGAGGAAATCTTGGTTTAATGGGGATCGTTTCAAAGGCCGTACAGGAAGGAGGCAGTCATGTTTTGGGAATCATCCCAAAACCCTTGGCAGAGGCAAATCTTATTGGATCATCAAACGGAGAGGAACTAATCGTATCAGGTATGTCTGAACGTTTGGTAGAAATGATTAATCGTGCTGATGCTTTTATTGCTTTGCCAGGTGGTTTGGGTACATTGGAAAAAAATTTTATTGTACTATTTTGGGCGAACCTGAACATACACCAGAAACCAATTGGACTACTCAACGTTGATGGATTTTATGATTTTCTTTGTGTGTTTCTTGATGATGCTCGGAGAAATGGATTCATTTCAAAACCTATGAAAGAACTCCTCTTCACTGCCAGACTTGCTCCGGATCTCATTGACCAACTCATAGCCTATGAACCACAAGTTGACCCTATCATTTCAAAAATAAATTGGTCGGGGGACGATCGTGGTAAGAGACGTCGGGTTAATCTGGATCTTAACCTTTAAATTCCTGTAGAATTTCAGTTAACCAGGTATTATCGTCTAAACTCTTCTTCTACTGTTTAAGACATTGGGGACAATGTCTCATTTAGGTTTGGGGGAGGGAATTAGTTGATTAATACCTTGTTTTTAGTTTGTATGTTGTTTTTATTTTTAGTTCAAATTTTTTCGAAAAAAAAATTGAAAAATTTTCAAAAAATTACAAAAATATTTTGCATTTTTGTGTTTTTATTTTGACTAAAAAGGTGGAATTGGTAAGAGATAGCCGAGTAAGGAATTTCCGCTCCTGAGACGTATCTCAAACCTATTTCGAAACAGGTTAATTTTTGTTTATTTCCTTTTTAATTATTTAATTTGTGAATTCTCCTTAACACTAACTAAAATGGATCTTCATATGTTCAGTTGACAGGTATTATGAACTTACATGGAAACATACGGACATGAGCTAAAATTGAAAAGTTTGTAATATTCAGTGCTATAGTTTAATTGGAGGAAGCATCTCTGAATAGTGATGGATAAAAAAAAAAAAAAAAAAAAAAAAAAACGTCCGAGATCCGAGTTATTAAGTCTGTAAGGGTGTTTTAACACCTAGTGCCTAAAACCAACTGGTTTGGGAGTCATTGGCCCAAAGCTCGTTACATGGATCGAAGATGCTGCATATATATATATCTGAAGTCTGAGTAATTAAGTTCGTAGGGGTGTTTTAACACCTGGTGCCCTAAAGCCAACTGGTTTGGGAGCCACCGACCCAAAGCTCGCTACATAGACGGAAGGTATTGTATATAAATAAAAAATAAAAAAAAAATCAAAGAAAAAATCAGAAAAATCAGAAAATTATTCCATTGCTACAAAAAGGTGTGAAATCTGATAGAACTTTAGGACAAAAATATTACTCTCTTATCAACTGCACTTATGACTGTTGTGGGCAAAAATGAGTGATTAATATTCTGTTGGCTGTGTATGTGGAGAATGGCAAAAATAATCGGAGAATTTACTTATTCAGTAATTTAGAAAGAAACAAAACAACTAGTAACTTGGAGTAGAATTTTCACCTGATTAGTCACTAACTTTCTTTATTCTCTTTTCGCTTGTCTTTTTGCTTTTGTGTGCATTAGTTTTACTAACTTTTTACTTTGTAAATGTTTTTTGGGTATCATTGATGTAAAACCCTCACGAGACTACACTCGTCCACTAGGGACACCTAGGGGTTTAAAGGCTTGTTGCATATGCTAAATGCAACCGTGATCCCTACGAAGTGGCTTAGTTAAATTTTGTTATGTTATTTTTATTTTGTATTTGCTCGAGGACTAGCAAAATGTTAGGTTTGGGGGTGTGATGAGTGATATTTATATCACTATTTCCCACTCATTTAACTTAATATTTTGTATAGTTTCTTGAGTTTTATGAACGTTTTGATGTGTTTTATTGTTATCTTGCAGATAAATAAAGTTTGGACAGCACTGGAGGCAATTTGGGGCAAAAACCGGACAAAAATGCGTCAACAGGGATATTTTCGTCTTCTGCGCGTCGCGACGCGCTGGAAAATTGCGCGCCGCGACGCCCAGCGTGAGCCGAATCTGCTAACATGCGCCTGGTCAACGGTCAACAATTGAGAAGAAGTTTGACTTTGCTAAAATGCGCCGTGCCACGTGTCACCATCACATCCCATCTGCTAACATGCGCGTGCCACGTGTCATCATCATATGCTGCCGACACTCAGACTTGACACGTGTCGCCTCGTCATCAGCCATGTCAGCGGTCAACGAGTCAACCTTGCCACGTGTCATGCCACATCATCGTCCACGTCAGCAGGTCAACCGAGTCAACTTGCCACGTCAGCCTCAGCCAATCACAACTTGACACGTGTCGCCACGTGGGAAATCCTATTGTGCCGACAATTGCAACACGCGTCTTCGCCACGTCAGCGCCACGTCAGCGCCACGTCATCGCCACGTTAGCATGACGTCATCACAATAATTGAGAATTAGCCGCCTTGACACGTGTCGCATGTACAGTCAGCCGCCTTGCTACGTGTCGCCTTCTCATTGTGCCACGTCGATGAATCCAGCGTCGCGACTCTGAGCGCCTTGGCGTCGCGACGCGCGAACAGTTCACGAACAGTAAAAATTTTTGCTATAAATAGAGGGCGAATTTTCAGTTTTTAGTACACCATTCTCTCACTTCTTCTATGTAATTAGGGAGTGTTTCTCTCTCTAAATTTCTTTTAATTTAGTTTTGTAAATTTTAATTACGTTCTGTAATAATAATAATTTACTTTCTTTATTTTACAGTTTTTACTATTCACTATGAGGAGGTAACTTCCCTATGCTAGGGTGAAAAGTAATTATTTACTATTGCTATTTAGATTAATCTCCCTTAAAAATAATATATTTACTATTTAAAATTCTGACTAATCAAGGAATACCGCTATATTGGTCGGTTGGTAAATTTATTTTCTGTTGGTTTGAACCTGATTAATCAAGGAAACCGCTATATTGGTCGGTTGGTAAATTTATTTTGGTACCGCCTTTATGGCTGGATTATGGACAAATATTACCACCTATATGGCTGGTTGGACTTAATTTGACTTAATCAGGATACCGCCAGATTGGTCGGTTGGTAAAATATTATCACAGTTTATATATTATTTTATGGGAGATATCTAAATTAGTAGTAGTAAAAGTAATTCCTTTTACCTTAGCATTTTATTTCATTTGTAATTTTCTTTCCAGCATTTTAACTTATCGCAATTACTTTTCAGCATTTTCATTTTATGTCTTTTATGTTTTTACAAGCCCTAGCTATGTGTCATAACTAAGTTAGTAATCTAGGGTTGTGATGAAATCCAATATCACCGGTTTATAAGGGTTAAATTATAATTTGGGTAATATAAAGATTTATTTATTGAGTCTTAATCTTAATGCTTTTTATTAACTGGCCACTAATAAAATTGATAAGGTAAACTTAAAATGAACTAGACATAGGGATTTTAGGTTTAAGACCTCAGACTCAATAACCCACGATCTTCCTTGAGGATAGATAACCCTTTAATAGATTTCCTTACAGGATAGGAATATACCTGTCGGGCGGGGGTAGCCATAATTGGAACTTAATATTAATGAATCCAGTTAATTTGATTGACATAGACATATGGTTTAATTAGGTTAAATTGGATATTTGTAATTGACCATCGGAAGAGGCTTTTACATAATTTAGTGTTCCAGGTTAATAAATCAATATTTTACCCAATTATAAGATAACAACTTCATCTTTAAATAATATTGGAATAAATCACAACCCTAGATAATTTTAATATTGAATTTTCTCAAAATATCTTTTCAACCAATTTTAGTTACTTGCTTTTAAATTTAGAATCGTCGCCATTTCAAATCAATCAAACAACCTGATAGATATTAGTAATCATTTGACCTCATAAAAATTAATAGAATAGATTTTAAGTCCTCGTGGGATCGATACTTTTTATACTACTTGAACGATACGTACGCTTGCGTTATACGTGTGTGTTTACGCCGGTCAACATTCATTTTCCTTTACGTTGATGATGTATTGCTTATTGGCAATGACATTCCCATGTTAACGTCGGTGAAAGCTTGGCTTTCATTGAAATTCTCCATGAAAGATCTGGGAGAAGCAGCCTTTATTCTGGGAATAAAGATCTATCGGGATAGATCTAGAAAGCTTCTTGGACTCTCCCAGAGTACGTACATTGACAAAGTGTTGAAGAGATTCAACATGGATCAATCCAAGAAGGGATTGTTGCCAATGTCACATGGCGTCACTCTATCTAAGGACATGTATCCTAAAACACAAGATGAGAGAGACAGCATGAGTCGGATACCATTCGCTTCGGCAGTCGGATCGATCATGTATGCCATGATATGTACGCGACCTGATGTCTCCTATGCTTTGAGCATGTGTAGTCGCTATGAGGACGATCCAAGTGAAGGTCACTGGATGGCGATTAAGAATATCCTTAAGTATCTTAGACGAACTAAGGATGCTTTCTTAATCTATGGAGATGGAGAACTTGAGGTAACTGGGTATACCGATGCAAGTTTCCAAACCGACAAAGACAACTGTAAGTCGCAATCCGGGTACATATTTTGTTTGAATAACGGAGCAGTAAGCTGGAAATATTCCAAGCAAGAGACTGTTGCCGATTAAACAACAGAAGCGGAGTATATCGCTGCAGCTGAAGCAGCAAAGGAGGCAGTTTGGATCCGAAAATTCCTAATTGGATTAGGAGTAGTTTCGTTAGCAGTTGAGCTCGTTCTATTGTATTGTGACAATAACGGGGCTATAGCGCAGGCTAAAGAACCTCAGTCTCATCAACGATCCAAGCATGTTCTTCGACGTTTCCATATGATTCGTGAGATCATACATCGTGGCGATGTGAAGATTGAGAAGGTCGCATCAGAGGACAACATTACAGATCCGTTGACGAAAGCCATTCCTCAGCAGAAGTTTGAGTGACATGTACATAGTTTAGGTATTAGATGCTTGAGTGACTGGCTATAGGCCAAGTGGGAGATTGTTGGACATTTATGACCCATAGCGTCACTGTTTGTAAAAACATTGTGGTTTTATACAAATTAACTATGTAGTAATGGAAATTTCATTTTACCATTTCGTAATTAGATTACTTAAATGTGTGAATGATGAAAGTCCTTATGATTAGTTCCGTATTGAGATGATATGAAACAGTATCAATCCACGACAGTTTAATCATTAAATATCCCTAGTCGTAGTATTATCGAGACCGGACATCGATAATGCGGAATAGACTAATATCGCACTTGTGCATTTTATGGAAGCGTAACAGCATAGTTCTCATATATTTAAGTATTGGAACTTATGCAAGTGTGGTAGGAGGTTGTGTTTTACCAATGGTACGGAAAACAGCTTCGTTCTGGATAGACCCCGCGGACTTTAACAGGTTCGTCCAGGACTTTAACAGGTTCTGTGTATGCCTCTTCTGGGTTTATTGAGAATCGTAGTGTATTGAGTGTGATGTCAAGATGGAAGTATCACTTCAGTCATATGGAGATGATGGTCACACAGGGATACATAACTGGTTCTCTAAGGGTTGCAACCATCGGGATAATATGACTTGGTCATGATTATCCGATAATAAAGAGACTAGTTGCTAGTGATCCGATAAATGCTTCGTACGGGGCAGACATTGTACCAGCCCCAGGCCTTGCATGTGACATCCGATACTGGATCGAAATACGCGATACTACGTATACTACGCCTGTTAAAGATCATATATTCCATTAAGAATATTTCTGGAGAATTGGGTAGGCATGGCGCTTTGCTAGAAGCCAACCTTGTCTCATAAATCGATAAAAACGTAGTACTAGGTAAATAAGTGCTCGGATAGTCCGATGACCGGATTTACTGCCAACATATCCAGGGATCTCTTGGGCCGCTTCCCGAAGATTCACCAATGACGTATGATTCAAGCTTAATTAATCTGGGATTAATTATGGAGAGACTTTATCTTGGATAAAGTACTATTTGAAGAGAGAGAAAGATTAATTTGGAATTAATCATTAAAATAATATATTCGATATATTATTCGAAATTAGATTTCGACGCGGAATTAAAATTAGATTTTAATTCGGCCAAACGAGTTAATTTAGAATTAAATCGTTAGCGACGTGAATAGTAATTTTGCTAGGCATAATTATTTAATTAAATTTGATTTAATTACGTCGCGACGAAAGTTCGTTAATTCGGAATTAGCGAACCCGAGCCCGAGAGTGTTTGTTGGCCTACTCGCATTCGGAATCGAGTGGGGCCCACATATCACATCAACCATCACATCACTTGTCACATTTATTCACTTTATTGTGATGGGTTTAAGTGAGTTGGTGAAAGTGTGTTGTACACTCCAAATCAAAGCAAATGTGTAAGATATACCAAATCCAACTTTTGGTACGTGATTATTATTGTTTTTGAAAAAATTACAACTTGCTTCACTCTCTCTCATTACTGAAAAACAGAAGCAATTTTTTCTCTCCCACTTTCTTCTTCCTTCACCGAAAATAGCAAGAAGAAATAGAAGGATTTTTGTTGCAAAAATTCTCAAAGGGCTAGCACTCTTCAAGGGATCATACAAGGTGTTAGGGAAACCTACTTGAGAGCTTGGAAAGACAAAACAAAGCTTGGAGCTTGTGGATCTCTCTTGGTCGAATTCAACAAGCATCTTGGAGGAAACTTTTGTTGATCAACGCATCCATAAACCGATCAATGTAAGTGTGTTTCCGCCACTCTTCTTTGTTATTCATTCATCATTCTATGCTTATTTGATCTTGGGAATAAACCTAGAAACCCAACAATAAGAACGTCAAATCCTTATGGTATAATATAGTCGACTTTCAAACATACGATCTCTAAATAACACTCGGAACTCACTTTCGATGTTATACCACGACCATGAATTTACTAGATCGCAAACACGTGTCGGAAACATTTGCCCTGTACACAGGACTGACGGAATCTATCTTGATACGCACTGGATATCATGAGCATCAGTCCACACCCAATGAACAGGTGGAGGTCTAATCTAAATAGACCGGTGACGTGACTGCCATCAAAGTGTGGAGGATAACTCATATATCCACTGTGATATCTCAAGTTGAAGGACCACTATGCTCGCTCAACTCGAGAAGATTCCTATTGACGTTGGTGTACCATCTATTAGGAAATATTCAGTGAGTCGTTCAGTATTTATCAAATAAACACCTACATGTCTATTGATGAGTGGAAAATATATCAATATTTACCGCCCATTTTACTTAATATTTTGTATAGTTTTTCGAGTTTTATTAATGTTTTGATGTGTTTTAGTTTATTTTGTAGATAAAATAAAATCGGGACATAATGGAATCAATCAGGATGAAATGTGGAATAAATAAGGGTAAAAACTGGACTTGACATTTGGATTTTGGAGGTTGGAAACTTGAAATGGCGTTATAAAGAAGTATAATTTCAGAAATTTTAGCTTTGCGCAATATTCATATTTTGGCATAACTTTCTACTCCGATATCAGATTGAGGTGATTCAAGTTTCAGATTAAAGAAGACTCAAAGAGCTAAAACTTTGAAGCTCATAAGAGTTTTGAATTCTGAAGTTTTAATTACCGAAATTGATGAAAACGACGAAAGTATGTTATATGTAATTATTAAAGTCATTTTCTGTAACATCCCCGATCTGGAAGATGTTACCGGCATGAGATAGTAGTACTAACCCCATTAGCCTCTGACTTCCCGACTGTATTCTAAGCCATTCAAATGCAATGTTATGCATGGGGACCATAACCCAACTTATCAATATAAAATACTTTTGTTACTCATAACCGTATACTCAAAACTACTTTTCTTTACAAACATTAACAGACACTCATAATGACTTATACTACACTAGTGTATACATGCAACTTTACTTTGACTCTGACTGGACTCTCATGTTATCTGACTCTGTGCTGGTGGACTTCATCCCTAGTAACTGCATCGGTATCCATCCTCCTGAGCTCGTCCTCCGAGAAACCTGTAAGATACAAAGACTGAGGTGGGGGTTAGATCGCTATACGATCTAAGTGAGTGGACAAAAATGAAAACTAATATGAAAACTTTTTAGTTTCAAAATATAGGTTCAAAACATCTTTTATGTGAAAAACTCTGCTTCTGAAAACTTTCTTAAAAACTATACTTTTCTTTTATCTGAAAATAATTTTCTGAAAAATTCTGAAAAAGATATCTCTGGTGCTCTACGTCCAGGAAAACGACTCAACTGGACGTGTCCGGAAATACTTAACCGGGTCTCTGAAACTGATGTTGCTCTACGCCCAGGAAAATGACTCAACTGGACGTTGTGCTCTACGCCCAGGAAAATGACTCAACTGGGCGTCTCTGAAACTGATGGTCTACGCCCAGGAAAACGACTCAACTGGGCATAGCCACAAACTAGAACTGGGGGTGCGGATCTATGCTACCACCTAAGCTCTGTACTAGAGTTCAGGTACATGATCCTATGCCGTCATCATGGCTCTACATGTGCACATGTACTTTGTATCCGTCAATTCCAACTGTATCTCAAGTTACATACTGGGGTGAGTTTTTACCTCATGCCCCGAAAACATAAAAACTCATGCTTTAAAATTTTTCTGTCTAAAACATAAGTAAAACATGGCATAAAGCATAAATTTCATGTAATAACAGTAATAAAGAAATCTAACGCCCTAAGGCATAAACATAAGTCTGATATCAAGACTTAAAATTTAATAAATTAAACAAGTTAAAGAAAAGAGGTTCACTCACTGTATTTGAATCTGACTGGAACTGGATCTTGGGTCGAAGGAGAATGTGGTTCCTGTGGATAATCTATGATCAACACTTATTTAGAATCAACATGATAAAATAATCTTGCTTCTTTTAGTTCTTAAAGATTCGTCCATATATTATATACACAAGGCTTATGATGATCATAATTTTTTATTTGATATGTGTACAAACTGATACGAGACCCTAGGGATGGTCTTTAACGCGCTAGGGTGGAACTGGGGGTTAAAACTGATTTTTGGGAAATTCTGCTCAGCGTCGCGATGAAAGAAGGTCATCGCGTCACGACGCACGACACCCTATTTCCAGTCCCCATTTTCCTCTTGTGTTGTGACGTTCAGTCCTTCCTGCGTCGCGACGCGCAGATGTTTTCCAGGATTCTATTTTCTTCTTCCAAGTTCATCCAAAGCTCAATTCATCCCAATCCACTCCATATCAATTCTTCCATACTACAAACCAATATACAATATACCATCTTACACTCAATTTAACATACAACAAACCCCCAATTTATCAATAATTCAATTTTCAATCTATATTACACTTCTAATCAAGTTTTACCCAAAACCCACAAATTGGGATTTATCAATGTTTCCATGGTTTTCAATGTCAAAAATTCATACTACCATCATCACTACCAAGCCAGTCAACCTACTTTAATCATCAAAACTTAAAACTCCAAAAATAAGAAAATGGGTCAAGTTACATTACCTCTTTTCTCTTGATTTCACTTCATTCTTCAAGGTTTTACTACTAGTTCTTCTTTCTTGTTTTATCTTCTCTCTTTCTCCTTCTTCTTTTCTCTTTCCTTCTTCTTATTCTTCTTCTCATTTTTCTTCTTCTTTCCCTCTCTTTCCCTCTCGTTTTTCTCCTCACATATTTTCCTTTTCTTTGTTTTCCCCAAATTTTGTGTTTTATGAATAGTACTTCCTTTATATAGTGGAGGGTGTTAGATATTTGGAAATTTATGGATAAGTGTAGAAAAATCTAGAAAGTTTGAAAATTTTGCATTTGACCCCGAAATCACTATTCATCCTAATTTTTAACTTATGTTTTTCACCCAGTTCTGATCCGATTTTGGAAAATTATTTAACTTGAAAGTTGTAGGTCTTGATCCCAAATTTCCGACGATATAAAATTCATAAAAATCAGAGATTGTGCGGAAAAGTTACGCCCCAAATACCATGGGTAGTCCAAAGAAAATACGGTACAGTCTCGTCCTGGGACTTCAAGGAATTTACTGATCGTGTCCAAAGTCATTCTACGAGAATATTTGAGTCCCAAAATCATTTATTTTACGTGCCTTCGTAACATTATCTCTGTAGGTAATAGAAAAAAATACCGATCGTTACAAATTCTATCATCTTAAATAGGATTCGTCCTCTACGAGAATATTTGAGTCCCAAAATCATTTATTTTACGTGCCTTCGTAACAGTATCTCTGTAGGTAATAGTAAAAACTACCGGTCGTTACAAATTCTCTCATCTTAAATAGGATTCGTCCTCGAATCCTTTATGGGGTCTAACTCGTGGTGTCTTAGTTTCAAGAATATCTAGAGATTTTACTATACTTATCTTCTTGTCTCTAACCTCTGCTGGTTACTTGATCTTCATCTTTTCCATTTTCTGAGTCCTTATTCTGTAATACTTCTCCTGAGTATCTTTGACTGCTATCTTTTGATCATTTCGCTGTATCTCATACTCCTTATCTCTAAGATGTCTTCCTTCCAAGCCTTTACTTATGCTCAACAATTTCTTAATTGATTATATTTTTAGTGGCTGATACTTTAACTCTTACTAAAGATTCTTCATGTACTTAGTATTCTTTTTGTTCCATTTGTCCAACTTAATCTTATTATTCTTTCTCATTACTCAGCTATCAACTTTTATACTCCACTTGTGACCTTCAACAGTTATAAGTTTCTCTCTCTAAGTCCGAAAATTTCTGCTTCCCTAAGGGACTTGGGGTTTTTCTATCTTACTAATATTATTTATTAACACCACTTGTACTTACAGTGTTACTCCTGAACAACTTTTTAGTGGTTCCTCTCGATTTGATCCTGGTTAAAGCTTATATCCTTTCGTACTTTGCTTACAGAAATTGTTACTCATGTTCTTGTCATTCATTTCTATGGCTAACAACTTCGCACTAACTATTCCTTCGTTTACGTACTATGATACGAACCTACCAAACCACCCATACCTGCTGTTAAACCATCCCAAACCCGTAGTGGTTTGGACATCTTAAGCTATGGTTTGGTACCTTTTATGATTACTCAATCAAAAATTTCCTTGTTATTACTTATGGTAACTTTTTACTCATTAAGTACTCTTTCCTACTATCATTACACCTTAGTAGTTTTAATTCTTGGTCTATAATTATGCTTTTTACTAGAGGAATATCTTGTTTCTTTATGCACCTATCATTTCTTTAGACATTGGTTTCTTGAAATATCGGTTATCACTTGACTACTACCCCATTTTTGATAATGTTCTAACTTAAATATTCCTTTCTGACTCTCATTGGCTACACTTGTTCATTCTTGGACTACATATGTAGGTCTCAACTCCTTGATCTTTCCTTACTATTCTTTTATATCAACTTGTTCGCTATATTCGATTGTATACTATAATATCTTCTATTTGTTGATGTTCATACTATGGTAAGCTTATTTTCTTGATCTTAAACCATAATGCATTTCTATCAACGCTTACTTAGTATTTCCTCTCTTGTTTGTTATTACACCTTGACAATTTCACTTTCTATACTTGTATCAGCTAACCTTTTGATTTACTCTTCTATTTAGTTCTATATCTGAATCTACTATAAGTCATATCTCTTTTTCTTTTCCCGAAGGATACTTGTCCTCATATGTCCTACGTTATTCTTAACGCTGTCATTTACATTGCTTAACTGATATTTCTTCTTTTTGTTACCTTATCTAACAACTTCTCTTTAAATCTCTTACTTAGGCTATCTCTTCCTTTCTTTTTTATTCTGATTTGTTGCTATGCTTAAGAGTCGTATGATTCGATTCATCTATCACTATACTTATATTTGCTTCTGGAGTATCTCAAGGTTACGCTTCAGGTACATCTTTATTACTAGTATCGATCGAGGGTTGGAAGGGTGGGAACTAGTCTTAAGGCCCTTCTGTTACGGTGTCTCAATGATGCATACTTTTGCCTAAGACTCTCGTGTATATCCGTCTGGTATCTCTTTTCTACATTGGGTACTACCGCTAAAACTTTTCTGACTTACCTTTTCTAACTTTACTCTCGGTCATTTTCATCAATTAATCATTTTGCATCCTATACAAGTCCTTCTAGAAGCACCATCTGTCAAGTTCCTTATATTGTCTCATTACCCTTTCTGTTGCTTAACTCTCTGCAGTTACTACGTTCTTTCTCTGGGTACTACTATAATCCATTTGTTACCATTCCTAATGGACTCATTCTGCTACGAAGGTTCCTTTCTAATCTTAGTTCCTTGACTTCTTATTCTTTTACTCCCTTGAAAACTCTATTTACCTCAACTACTAAGGTCATCTTCTACTAAATCTTTGGTCCATATACTACTCTCTTCCTAAAATCCTTCTTCTTTTTCTTCTTCTTCTTAATATCATGAGGTTATTTATAAGTTACTCACTATATTCCTACGAATCATTCTCCATGATCTTTTGTACTTCTAATTTCTTTACTTCCTTGAGGGTCCTTTCATTTCTCGAAATGAACTCCCGTTGGTTTTCTTATGGTCGCCTATACTCATGCTGATAGGAACTGCTTGTATCTCAGTGTTCATTTTATTTATATCTCGGGGAGCTTCTTCTTCTTTGTTCTAGCACTTTATGTTCTGAAGGAGTCTATTGCTCATGTAGAATGGGTATGAGATAGACTCTGTCAGGATAACTTTAACTGGTATCTCGAAGGAGTGAGGATCTGGGTAGGTCAGAGGCTTTATCTATCGGAATCATTGACTAGGGAAACTAACTATTCTTTCTATCATCATTCATCTTGCTTGCCTACAGGCCTAGGTTCGGGAAATCTGAAATCTCTATATTTCTATGGCATTATGTATCCATTTGAAGGCTCCACAATTGACCTTGACTTTCTTACTTCTTCTATCTAATAGCGGTCTTTGGTTATTCAAGGAATTTGCTACCTATACAAGATGGTTTTAGAGATATTAGATTGACTCGAAGGAATTCTTTTGAGTAATAAGGGTATCTCGTTTGAGGGAAAGAACCATTACTTAGATCTATTCGACTGTTATCCTGGTCTAGCCTTACTACACTCATCTTTACTACTAGTTATGGTATTATCCTTTATTACTTAGCTCCACGTCTCTGATTCTCATTACTATAGATTTCAGCATTTCTTATTTGTCTTTATTTCTCTATCTCTATTTACTTCCAATTACTTAAATATCTACCTTCTGTATCTTACTCCGCTTCCTAACTTTTCTTTCTCTTCCTCTTTTCCTGGATGGGTACTCATGGGTCTTTACTATCCACAAGAAGTACTTGAAGACTACTGGTTCGACTTGAATAAGTTTCTGAGGAGGGAATGGATCTTACTTCTAAGCACTCTAGTACTTGTTCGGGCTTTTCTATTCTCCTGTATATTCTTAGGTAAATATCCGCAAATTCTCTCCGCCTTATTCCATTTCCTTACTATTCTTTATCTCCGGCTGCCTACACTTTTATGCACCCCTTTATGCTTTCTTATAGCTTCCTTTTCTCACTTCCATATTAACTTTTCTTAAAATCCTATTGTCTGTTTCTATAACTTGTTTATTCTTTTGGTACTGGATCGATATAACTCCAAGAAGATTTCTTAACTGGTATTTAGAGTGAAATTGTTCTTACAAGGAATGCTATTTGAATAATCTAAGAAAGTTTACTATCCTGTCTATGGAGCTTTGAGGACGTACTTGAGGATCGGATACTAGAGAGGTAGTGCCTTATATACGGGTATCTCGGACATACTACGTATACAAGACCCCAGCACTCAACCCACTGCAGTTACTGACTCCCTATACCATGCTCTGATACCATCTTTGTAACATCCATGATCTGGGAGATGTTACCGGCATGGGATAATAGTACTAACCCCATTAGTCTATGAATTCCCGACTGTATTCTAAGCCATTCAAATGCAATGTTATGCATGGGGACCATAACCCATTTTATCAATATAAAATACTTTTGTTACTCATAATTGTGTACTCAAAACTACTTTTCTTTACAAACATTAACAGACACTCATAATGACTTATACCACACTACATGCAACTTTACTTTGACTCTGACTGGACTCTCATGCTATCTGACTATGTGCTGGTGGACTCCATCCCTAGTGACTGCATCAGTATCTGTCCTCCTGAGCTCGTCCTCCGAGAAACCTGCAAGATATAAAGACTGGGGTGGGGGTTAGATCGCTATACGATCTAAGTGAGTGGACAAAACTGAAAACTAATATGAAAAATTTTTAGTTTCAAAATCTAGGTTCCAAAACATCTTTTATGTGAAAACTCTGCTTCTGACAACTTTCTTGAAAACTATACTTTTCTTTTATCTGAAAATATTTTTCTGAAAATTTATGAAAAAGATATCTCTGTTACTCTACGTCCAAGAAAATGACTCAATTGGACGTGTCCCTGAATACTCAATCGGGTCTCTGAAACTGATGCTGCTCAACTTCCAGGAAAACGACTCAACTAGACGTTGTGGTCTACGCCCAGGAAAATGACCCAACTGGGCATCTCTGAAACTAATGGTCTAGACCCAGGAAAATGACTCAACTGGGCATAGCCACAAACTAGAACTGGGGGTGCAGATCTATGCTACCACCCATGCTCTGAACTAGAGTCCAGGTACATGATCCTATGCTGTCATCCTAGCTCTACATATGCACATGTACTCTGTATCCGTCAATTCCAACTGTATCTCAAGTTACATACTGGGGTGAGTTTTTACCTCATGCCCCAAAAACATAAAAACTCATGCTTTAAAATTTTTTTGTCTAAAACACAACTAAAACATGACATAAAGCATAAATTTCATGTAATAACAGTAATAAAGAAATCTAACGCCCTAAGGCATAAACATAAGTCTGATATCAAAACTTAAAACTTAATAAATAAAATTAGTTAAAGAAAAGAGGTCCACTCACTGTATTTGAATCTGACTGGCACTGGATCATGGGTCGAAGGAGAATGCGGTTTCTGTGGATAATCTATGATCATCACTTATTTAGAATCAACATGATAAAATAATCTTACTTCTTTTAGTTCTTAAAGATTCGTCCGTATATTATATACACAAAGCTTATGATGATCATAATTTGTTATTGGATATGTGTACAAACTGATACGAGACCCTAGGGATGGTCTCTAACACGCTAGGGTGGAACTGGGGGTTAAAACTGATTTTTGGGAAAATTCTGCTCAGAGTCGCGACGCAAGAAGGTCATCGCGTCGTGACACACGACACCCTATTTCCAGTCCCCATTTTCCTCTTGCGTCGCGACGCGCAGGCCTTCCTGCGTCATGATGCGCAGACGTTTTCCAGGATTATGTTTTCTTCTTCCAAGTTCATCCAAAGCTCAATTCATTCAAATCCACTCCATCTAAATGCTTCCATACTACAAACCAATATACAATATACCATCTTACACTCAATTTAACATACAACAAACCCTCAATTTATCAATAATTCAATTTTCAATCTATACAACACTCCTAATCAAGTTTTACCCAAAACCCACAAATTGGGATTTATCAATGTTTCCATGGTTTTCAATGTCAAAAATTCATACTACCATCATCACTACCAAGCCAATCAACCTATTTTAATCATCAAAACTTAAACTCCAAAAATAAGAAAATGGGTCAAGTTACCTTACATTTCACTTCATTCTTCAAGGCTTTACTACTAGTTCTTCTTTCTTGTTTTATCTTATCTCTTTCTCTTTCTTCTTTTCTCTTTTCCTTCTTCTTCTTCTTCTTCTTCTTCTTCTTCTTCTTCTTCTTCTTCTTCTTCTTCTTCTTCTGTCCCTCTTTTTCCCTCTCGTTTTTCTCCTCACGTATTTTCCTTTTCTTTGTTTTCCCCAAATTTTATATTTTGTGAATAGTACTTCCTTTATATAGTGGGGGTGTTAGATATTTGGAAATATGTGGATAAGAGTGGAAAAATCTAGAAAGTTTGAGAATTTTGCATTTGACCCCGAAATCACTATTCATCTGAATTTTTGACTTGGGTTTTGACCCAGTTCTGATCTGATTTTGGAAACATGTTTAACGCGAAAGTTGTAGGTCTTGATCTTATCTTTCCGAAGATATAAAATTCATAAGAATCGGAGATCGTACGGAAAATTTACGTCCCAATTACCATGAGCGGTCCAAAGGAAACACGGTACAGTCTCATCGTGGGACTTCAAGGAATTTACCGATCGTCTCCAAAGTCATTCTACGAGCATATTTTAGTCCCAAAATCATTTATTTTACGTGCCATCGTAACAGTATCACTGTAGGTAGTAGTAAAAACTACCGGTCGTTACATTTTCAAGAAAATAAAATAAAATAAATAATAGAAATTGTCAAACTTCCACCAAACATGCTTGCATGTTTGGTGCAGGATTTGGTGGATGATTTGGTGCCATGTTTGGTGAAGAAATTGGTGGAAGCCTTTAGATTTGCCTATAAATACCAAGCTAAACTTTGTAATTTTTTCATGCTTTCTTTGGGGGATTTCTCCATGAAAACTTAAAAGAAAGTGTCTTGCATGTTTATTTAAGTTTTCTTGTATTTTCTCTTTATTTATTTAATAAATTTTTGTGTATTTTTAATTACATCATGAGTAGGTAATCTCTTTTTGCTGGAGTCTGGGGGGAAACTTTTAATATAATAATTTAGATTTACTCTCTTAATTTAGATAAGTAAATTGAATTAATTATTTACTGCCTATATGGCCGGTTTTACATAATTGGACTTAGTTTCCGCCTACATGGTCGGTTTAGGTGCTTACCTTGTTACCGCTTACATGGTCGGTTTATATGATTTTGTTACCGCCTATATGGTCGGTTGGACTTTGGATAAATGACATCCACCACCTATATGGTCAGTTTTAATATAATTAATTCAAGAAATGATTAATTGATAAGAGAGTAATCTATATTTAAAGTATTAAAAGTGAAACTCCTAGCTCTAGTATTTTCTTTTATTGTTGAAATTTTCTTTTACTTTTTAATTTTCTGTTATGTTATTCTGTTTAACTATGCACTTTGTAATTTTAGATATATTTTGTAACTAAACATATTATCTATGGGTGTGATGAATTCCAATATCACCAGTTTATAAAGTTGGTTATTTTATGTATTGAGTAATATAAAAGTTTATTTATTGAGTCTTAAGCTTAATGCTACTTGTTAACTGACCATTAATAAGATTGATTTGGTAAACTTAAAATGAACTTGGAAAATGGATTTTAGGTTTAGCCTTAGACTCAATAGCTCACGATCTCACATTGGGGCAAGAGACTCTTAGGTAGATTTCCTTACAGGATAGGAATATACCTGTCGGGCGGGGGTAGCCATAATTGGAACTTAATCTTAATGAATTCAGATAACTTGGTTAACATAGAAATATAGTTAATTGGGTTACACTGGGTGTTTGCATCGGACCATCGGAAGAGGCTTTTGCATATTTTTGTGTTCTAGGTTAATAAACCGATATATTGTAAAAATATGAGATCACCACTTCATCTTTAAAAGATATCGGAATGATTCACAACCCTAGATAGTTTTACAATATTGATTTTTCCTTTAATTTACTTTCACATTGTTTTATTTACTTGTTTTCAGACGAAAATCACCATCCAAACAACAATCAATCTATTAGGTACTTGTAAACATTTAACGTCATAAATTGATAGCTAAAGTATTAAGTCCTTGTGGGATCGATACATTTTATACTACTTTAGCGATACGTGCGCTTGCGTTACTTGTGTGATTTCACCGATCAATTTTTTGGTGCCGTTGCCGGGGACTTATTTATCTTTCACTATTAATTTTGGGGTTAGATACCTTTACTTGTATCTAATTTGTTTTTATTTATTATTTCTGTTTTCTTGTGTTTCAGGTTCTCAGACACTACATGAGAAGAACCAGAAGATTTGAAATTCGTCTGCTTGACCCAGAGATTAAAAGAATCATCAGACAGTTGAGAGGGGAAAGGCGAGAAGGCCAAGAAACACTCATCAACATGGAACCTGAACCTTTGGAGGTTGTACCACCAATTCCCATTCGAGACAGAACTATTCTGGTGGTTGACGGCTTCATTTCATGCATTTTACTTCCTCCCTTACCAGCAAATGCGTGTGACATCAAAACATGCTTTCAGATGATACAGCAGTCAGTTCAGTTTGGGGGGAATGCAATTCAAGATCCTAATGCCCATATCAGCAACTTCCTGGAAGTTTACGGCACTTTCAATTACAACCGAGCGGCTGAAGAAGTAATGAGGCTGCATGTTTTCCCATATTCCTTGAAATATAGAGCTAAGGCTTGGCTACATTCACTACCAGCAGGTTCCATCACAACTTAGAACACTCTTGCACCAAAATTTCTTGCAAAGTACTTTCACCCAGCCAGAACTGAAAAGATAAGGAATGAAATCATATCCTTTGTACAACATGATTCAGAATCCCTCTGCGAAGCTTGGAAAATGAATTGCTCCGGAATTATCCTCACCATGAGATTGCAAAATGGCTACAAGTCCAAACCTTCTACAATGGACTTTCTGGACTGATGAGAACTATAATTGATGCTGCTACTGGAGGAGCTTTAATGGCAAAATGAGAGGATCAGGCTTGGGACCTAATCGAAGAAATGGCCAACAATAATTTTTTGTGGCCAACAGAAAGGAGCATGATTCAACGAATATCAGGAATTCATGAAGTTGGAGCCAATACAGCAATGAATGCCAAGTTGGAGCAGATGTACAAATGCTTTGAAACACTTAGCACGCAAGTTGTAAACATCATCAATGCAATAAGTTCACCATATGGAGGAGCACCAGAGGCAAGACAACATGATGAGATGGTGAATTATATCAACAATTTCAACAGACAGGGGAACAATCCATATTCCAATACCTACAACTCATGGTGGAGGAATCATCCTAATTTCACATGAAGCAACAATTCAGGGCAAAAGAACAATCCACCACCCGGATTCCAACAGCAAAACAAAGGCCATGAGTATGAAAAAGAACAAAAAATAAAAGAATTTATTGCATAAATATTCAAAAAGCAAGAAGCCAAATACGATGCTATGTTTCAAGCCCAAGCAGCAATCAACCAAAACTAATCAGCATCTATAAAGGCACTGGAAAATCAAATAGGACAACTGGCCAATGCTCAGAGTTACAGACCGCAAGGTAACTATCCTAGCAACACATAACCAAATCCAAGGAATCGAGGGATGGAGCAATGTCAAGCCATTACTTTGAAAAGCGGTACTAAAATCAATAAAGATGTTGGAGTCAAGGCATCCACTGGGAAGTTGCAAAAGAAAGCAGCGAAGCAGATCCACAGATGGAGAAAAAAGAAGGAAAAGTAAATGATCAAGAAAAATTCACTCAACCTCCATCTTTTCCACAACGTCTCCAGAAAAGTAAACTAGACAAGCAGTTTGCTCGATTCTTGGAGATCTTCAAAAAGTTGCATATCAATATTCCATTTGCAGAAGCGTTGGAACAAATGCCCATCTATGTCAAATTCATGAAAGGCATTCTATCACGAAAGCGGAGATTGGGAGATTACGAGACAATAGCATTGACAGAAGAATACAGCGCAATCATTCATAGGAAATATCCTGGCAGTTTCACCATCCATTGCATCATAGGCGAACACTACTTCGGTAAAGCCAGCATTAACTTGTTGCATTTGTCTATTTACAGGAAACTACAGATTGGAGAAGTAATGCCCACCTGAGTTACTCTGCAGCTTGCTGACAGATCGCTCACATTTCCGAGAGGTGTAGTGGAAGATTTATTGGTTAAAGTCGACAAATTCATTTTCCCTGCAGATTTCATTATCATTGACATGGAAGAAGACAAAGATGTACCTATCATCCCCGGGAGACCATTTTAGGCTACATGTCGAACTGTTGTTGATGTACAAAAAAGAGAACTAACCATGAAAGTGCAGGACCAAGAATTTACATTCAATGTTTTCAAAGCCATGAAATTCTCGAGTGATGAAAATAAGGAAGGATGTTTCAGAATTGATGTTGTAGATAGTATCATCGAGGATACTGATGCAGAGCAACTTCCCACGGATAAACTTGAAGCTTGAATTACCAACATGAGTGACAGCGAGCTAGATGATGAAATTCTGGAATATATCAACTATCTTGACAGTCCCTTTCACTTCAAATCGACACCACAGGTGGAAAGTTTGGAACTGCCGAAAAAAGAGCGAATCAAGCCTTCGATTGAAGAACCATCGCAGCTAGAACTAAAGCTACTTCTGAGCCATCTCAGGTATGTATTCTTAGGAAACTCTTCTGATTTACCTGTGATTATTTCATCGTCCCTAACATTGGAACCTGAAGATAAGTTGCTGAGAGTGTTACGAGAACACAAGAAAGCTATTGGTTGGACTATAACAGACATTCGAGGCATTAGTCCATCTTTTTGCATGCATAAAATTCTGATGAACGATGAATATAAAGCCACAGTGGAGCATCAACGAAGACTAAATCCAACCATGAAGGAGGTCGTGAAGAAAGAAATTATCAAATGGTTGGATACCGGCATCATTTACTCCATCTCTGATAGCACATGGGTGAGTCCTATACAATGTGTGCTAAAGAAATGAGGAATTACTGTAGTCACAAATGAAAAGAACGAGCTGATTCCAACAAGAACGGTGATCGGATGGAAAGTATGCATAGACTACAGGAAGCGGAACAAAGCAACAAGGAAAGATCATTTCCCATTACCATTCATTGATCAGATGCTAGACAGATTGGCGGGACATGAGTTATATTATTTTCTGGATGGATACTCGGGGTACAATCAGATTTCCATCGCCCCAGAAAATCAAGTGAAAACCACTTTTACATGCCCGTATGGTACTTTTGCTTTCCGCAGGATGCCATTTAGACTATGTAATGCTCATGCCACATTTCAACGTTGCATGTTGGCCATTTTCTCAGACATGCTGGAACAAATTATGGAGGTTTTCATGGATGATTTCTCTGTATTTGGAAACTCTTTCGACCACTTCTTGCAAAATTTGGAAAATGTGTTACAAAGGTGTGAAGATACAAACCTGATACTCAACTGGAAGAAATGCCATTTCATGGTACATGAAGGCATTGTGCTGGGACATCGGATCTCACAAAAGGGAATCAAGGTAGACAAAGTAAAGATCAAGACAATTGAAAAACTACCTCCACCATCATCTGTCAAAGAGATTCGCAGTTTCCTCGGACATGCAGGCTTTTACAGGAGATTTATCAAAGACTTCTCCAAGATTGCTAAACCCTTATGCAATCTGCTGGAGAAAGACGTGACTTTCAACTTCACCAAAGAATGCCATGAAGCTTTTGAGATCTTGAAACAGAAGCTGGTCTCTGCCCCCATCATAGTTGCACCAGACTGGACCCTTCCATTTGAGGTGACGTGCGATGCTAGTGATTTTATTGTAGGTGCAAATTTGGGATAACGCAAAGCAAAAATTTTACATACCATTTACTACTCCAGAAGAACTCTGAATGAAGCTCAACTCAACTACACAACCACTGAAAAGGAGTTGCTCGCAGTTGTGTTTGTTTTGGATAAATTTCGCTCTTATCTGTTGGGTCCCAAAGTGGTGGTCTACACAGATCATTCAGCAATCAAATACTTGATCGCGAAGAAAGATGCCAAACCTAGATTGATCTGTTGGGTGCTTCTACTGCAAGAATTTGACGTAGAGATCCGAGACAGGAAAGAGACAGAAAACCAAGTGGCAGATCACTTATTGAGGCTCAAGAATGGAGAAACAGATGGCAACGAACTGACAATCAAAGAAACTTTTCCAGATGAACAATGGTTTGCCATGAAACAACAAGATGTCTCTTGGTATGCTGACTATGTAAACTACATAGTATTAGGAAAATGGTTGTTGGAATGGACACATCAGAAACGAACTTGTTCAAACGCCGTGCTGATCAATTACTAAGACGTGTTCCATAAAAGGAGGTCAATATATCATGCATCATTATCATTCATCACCATATGGCAGACACTTCAGCGGAAATAAAACTGCAGCCAAAGTCCTACAATCAGGTTTGTTCTGGCCTACTCTGTTTAAAGATGCTTACTTATTTGCTCTTCAATGTGATAGGTGCCAGAGAACGGGAAATATTTCGAGGAGAAATGAAGGACCGCTTCAAAGCATTTTGGAAGTGGAGATATTTGATGTATGGGGGATTGATTTTATGGGACCATTTGTTCCATCATCGGAAACCTGTACATGCTAGTTGCAGTGGACTACATCTCCAAATGGGTTGAAGCAATATCACTGCCATCAAATGATTTAAAAGTGGTGATAAAATTCCTTAAAAAGAATATTTTCACTCGTTTCAAAACACCTCGGGCAATTATCAGTGATGGTGGCACATATTTCTGCAACAGATACTTCGAAGCAATCCTATCCAAATACAGAGTTACTCATAAAGTTGCCAATGCCTACCATCCGCAGTCAAATGGACAGTTGAAGTTTCAGACATGGAGATTAAGAGAATCTTGGAGAGAACCATTGGATCAACAAGGAAGGACTGATCTGCAAAACTGGATGACGCACTATGGGCCTACCAGACATCTTACAAAACACCCATCGGTATGTCCCCATATCGAATGGTGTTTGGGAAAGCGTGCCATCTGCCAGTGGAGCTTGAACATAAAGCGTATTGGGCACTGAAGAAGTTAAATCTTGATCTACAAGCAGTAGGAGAGAAAAAGCTCCACCAACTCAACGAATTGGAGGAATTTCGCCTACATGTTTATGATAATGCCAGACTGTACAAAGAAAAGACCAATAAATGGCATGATACAAAAATAGTACGCAGACAACTGGAACCAGGGCAGCAGGTGTTGTTATACAATTAATGGTTGAAATTTTTCCCTGGAAAGCTGAAATCAAAGTGGTCAGGTCCATTTGTGATTACTCAGGTGTTACCCTACATAGTAGTTGAGATATACAATTCCAAATCCAACAACACATTCAGGGTAAATAGCCAGCGTGTAAATCACTACTGGGGAGAATCATTTGAGTGACAAAAAGAAAGTGTCACACTTTCAGATCCAGCCTAACGTTCGGGCAGTCATGTCTAATTGACGACGTTAAACTTAGCGCTAGCAGGGAGGTAACCCATGAAATTTGTGTATATATTCAGATTTGGTGTGTTTTATCTTTGTGTGTTTAATTTTTGTAGGTAAAGTCACATTTCAGGATGGAAGACGTTCTCACAAATCTTCACAAGTAATTTCCTTCTCTCCCTCAAAACTCTCTGATGAAAGTCTACAAAGCTCGCTTGGAACGAATGAGATTACTGATGATCAAAGGTATTCCTAATGACATTCATTGGATTATTGAAGTACGGGTCTAATTGGCAGGTGAGTCCTCTGACTTTTTTTATGTCATATCTACATGGTTTAGGAATAAACACCTATGCTAAAAAGAGAAGAGCTAAAAGACTAGGTGTTTGCTATAAATGTGCACGCATGACATGTAATACTCGTTGTCGTTCTTTAGGAATAGTGTCTGATAACCGTGAAGATAAGATTAAATTCATTAGGGATGGCTTGAGTAAGGAGTCTTTGGATGACATATCATTGACTCTTGAGATGCATCGCAGTGGATATGTGCATCATGTAATTCACATGTTATATACAAAATTTCGAAAAGAAAGACAGCAATTAAGTCTCGGGAATCTGAATTTAAAAGACCATGTTTGCCAATTTATAAGAAAATTGGATGGGAAGCTTGTCCCTGACGCATAGACGTCATTCAAGCCGTTACTTCCTGTAAATATTATTTTCTCTTTGTATTTATCTAGTAATTATGATTTTTTTGTTATTTTCTTTTATTTTCTCCGATAGGATTCATTCTTTTTGACTTTTACGATATATTTTACTGTTTAGCTAATAATTTTCATTTGGCAGGTACTAGTGTTATTATTACTCACCCATTTCAGGTTCTATAAATTCAGCTCATCATTGCAATCTTGAAGACATCCAGAGTTAAGAAGTAAAAAAAAATAAAAAAAAATAAAAAAAATGGAAGCAACTTCAAGAAGACGAGTTGTAAAGATCTGTTTGTTTTGCGTTATTAGTGTATGTTCTAAACCAGAGTTCGTTGAGGCAGCACATGGATTGGGTAGAATCATAGCTAAAAGGAATATGCACTTAGTATTTGGCAGTGGCAATCTTGGACTAAAGGGGTGCATTTCAAGGGCAGTACAGGAAGGAGGTAGTCAAGTTCTGGGAATCATCCCAAAACATTTGGCAGAAGCGAATCTTATAGGACCATCAAACGAAGATGAATGTATTGTCCCAGGTATGTCTGAAAGACTTGTGGAAATGATTAATCGTGCTGGTGATTTTATTTCTTTGCCAGGTGGCTTGGGCACGATGAAGGAAATTTTTACAGTGCTATCTTGGGCGAACCTAAACATACACCAGAAACTGATTGAACTATTTAACGCTGATAGATGTTATGATTTTCTTTGTGTGTTTCTTGATGAAGCCCGGAGAAATGGGTTCGTGTCAAAATCTGTAAAATATATCATCTTCACTGCCAGAACTGTCCATGATTTAATTGACCAAAACTTAGTCTTTGAACCAAAAATTGACCCTATCATTTCCAAGATTAACTGGTCTAATAATGATCGTGGTAAGAAGCGTCAGATAAATATGGATCTTAACCTTTAATTTTCTTTTTAGATGTAGAATTCAGCTAACCAGGTATTGTCTTCTAAACTCTTCTTCTACTTTTTAGACATTGGAGACAATGTCTCAATTAGGTTTGAGGGATGAGAATATTTGATTAGTATTTTATTTTTTTCGTTGTGTTATTGCTTCGTTTTTAGTCAAAAAATTTCAAAAAAAAATAAAAAAATATTTTGTTATTGTGTTTTTAATTTGACTAATCAGGTGAAATTGGTGTGAGATAGATGTGTAAGGACTTTTCACTCTTGAGACGTATCTCAACCTATTTCGTAACAAGTTAATTTTTATTTATTTCATTTTGAATTATTTAATTTGTGAATTCTCCATAATACTAACTAAATTGGATCTTCATATGCTCAATTGACAGGTATTATCAACATGCATGGTAACATACGACCATGAGTTGTAATTGAAAAGTTTGTAATATTTAGTGCTCTAGTTTAATTGGAGGAAACATCTAAAAAAGCGATGGAATAAAAAAAATCATATGATATCCGAGTAATTAAGTCCGTAGGGGTGTTTTAACACCTAGTGCCCTAAAGCCAACTGGCTTCGGAGTCATTGGCCCAAAGCTCGCTACATGGATTGAAGATGTTGTAAATTAAAAAAAAAAAATAAAGATATCTGAAATACGAGTAATTAAGTCTGTAAGGGTGTCTTAACACCTAGTTCCCTAAATCCAACTGGCTTGGGAGTCACTACCCAAAGCTCGCTACATGGATTGAAGATGTTGTAAATAAAAAAAAAAGATATCTGAAATCCGAGTAATTAAGTCTGTAAGGGTGTCTTAACACCTAGTGCCCTAAAGCCAACTGGCTTGGGACTCACTAGCTCAATGCTCGCTACATGGATTGAAGATGTTGTAAATGAAAAAAAAAAATCCATTGCTAAAAAATGTGTGAATTCTGAAATAACTTTAGGACAAAACTATTACTCTCTTTTCAATTACACTTATAAATATTGTGGGCACAATGAGCTGATTAATACCTTGTTGGTTGTGTATATGGAGAATGGTAAAAATAATTGGAGAATTTACTTATTTAGTAATTTAGAAAGAAAGAAAACAACTACTAACTTGGATAAGAAGTTTCACTTGTTTAGTCACTAACTTGTTTATTCTATTTTCACTTGTCTTTTTGGTTTTGTGTGCATTAGATTGCATTTGTGGGTATCGTTGTTGTAAGCCCTCACGAAACTACAACTCGTCCACTAGGGACACCTATGGGTTTAAAGGCTTGTTGCATATGCTAAATGCAACTGTGATCCCTACGAAAGTGGCTTAGTTTAATTTTAATAGTTTATTGTATTTTATTTTGTTGTCTTACTCTAGGACTAGCAAAATGTTAGGTTTGGGGTGTGATGAGCGGAAAATATAACAATATTTACCACCCATTTTACTTAATATTTTGTATAGTTTCTCGAGTTTCATGAACGTTTTGATGTGTTTTAATTTATTTTGTAGATAAAATAAAATCGGGACTTAATGGAACCAATCAGGATGAAATGTGGAACAAATAAGGGTAAAAACTGGACTTGACATTTGGATTTTGGAGGTTGGAAACTTGAAATGGCGTTCTAACGAAGTACAATTTCAGAAATTTCAACTTTGCGCAATATTCGTATTTTGGCCATAACTTTCTACTCCAATATTAGATTGAGGTGATTCAAGTTCCAGATTAAAGAAGACCCAAAGAGCTACAACATTGAAGTTTATAAGATTTCCGAATTCTGAAGTTTTCATTATCAAAATTGATGAAAATTACGAAAGTGTGTTATGTGTAATTATTAAAGTCATTTTCAAAAATAAAAAAATAAAATAAAATAAAATAAAAAATGGAAATTTTCAAACTTCCACCAAACATGTGATTTGGTGGAGGATTTGGTTCTAATTTTGGTGCCATATTTGGTGGAGAAATTGGTGGAGAAATTGGTGGAAGCCTTTAGATTTGCCTATAAATATCATGCTAAACTTTGTAAATTTTTCATGCTTTCTTTAGGGGATTTCTCCATGAAAACCTAAAAGAAAGTGTCTTGCATGTTTATTTAAGTTTTCTTGTATTTTCTCTTTGTTTATTTAATAAATTTTTGTGTGTTTTTAATTACATCATAAGTAGGTAATCTATTTTTGCTGGAGTTGGGGGGGGAACTTTTAATATAATAATTTAGATTTACTCCCTTAATTTAAATAAGTAAATTGAATTAATTATTTACTGCCTATATGGCCGGTTTTACGTTATGGGACTTAGTTTCCGCCTATATGGTCGGTTTAGGTTTTTACCTTGTTACCGCCTACATGGTCGGTTTATATGATTTTGCTACCACCTATATGGTCGGTTGGACTTTGGATAAATGACATTCACCACTTATATGGTCGGTTTTAATATAAGTAATTCAAGAAATGATTAATTGATTAGGGAGAAATCTATATTTGAAATATTAAAAGTGAAACTCCTAGCTCTAGTATTTTCTTTTATTGTTGAAATTTTCTTTACTTTTTAATTTTCTGTTATGTTATTCTATTTAACTATGTATTTTGTAATTTTAGGTATGTTTTGTAACTAAAAATATTATCTAGGGGTGTGATGAATTCCAATATCATCGATTTATAAAGTTGGTTATTTTATGTCTTGGGTAATATAAAGGTTTATTTATTGAGTCTTAAGCTTAATGCTTCTTATTAACTGACGATTAATAAGATTGATTTGGTAAAATTAAAATGAACTTGGAAAAGGGATTTTAGGTTTAGCCTTAGACTCAATAGCTCACGATCTCACATTGGGGCAAGAGACTCTTAGGTAGATTTCCTTACAGGATAGGAATATACCTTTCGGGCATACTACCAATGGAATTACGAGGGGTCTATCCAGAGCGAAGCTGTTTCCCGTACCATCGGTAAAACACAACCTCCTACTACACTTGCATGAGTATCATATACCCAAATATATGAGAACTATGTCGTTATGCCCTCAAAACGCGCACAAGTGTAATACTAGTCTTTTGCGCATTTTCGATGTCCAATCTCGATAATACTCTGACTAGGGATATTTAATGATTAATCCTTCGTGGACTGATACTGTCTCATATCATCTCAATCCAGGAACTAATCATAAGGACCTCCTATCATTTATACATCTTGGTGATCTAATCACAAATGATAAGAGAGTAATTTCCTTTATCACATAGTTAATTTGTACAACAACACCATGATCTGTACAAATAGTGACGCTATGGGTCATAACTGTCCAACAATCTGCCACTTGGCCTATAGCCAGTCACTCGAGAGTCTTACACCTGAACTATGTACGGTTCGCTCAAATTACTGAGAAAAGACTTTCGTCAGCGGATTTACATAATTATCATCTGATGCGATTTATTCGATCATCACATCGCCACGATGTATGATCCGAACGAATCAGATGAATAGTTGAAGTATATATCTGGATCGTTGATGAGACCATTAATTCTTTAGCCTGTGCTGAAGCTTAGCTCAGCTGCTAACAGAACTATATCTAATCTAATTAGATTAATATTATTCCAGAAGGCTTCTATTGCTGCCTCAGTTGCAGCAATAACCCACTTGTGTTATTTATTCGGTAACAGTATCTTGCTCGGAAGATTTCCAGCTCATTTTTCTGTTATTCGAACTGTATAGTACCGTTTTTACGACTTGTAGTCATTTTATCGGTTAGGAAACTTGCAACAGTGATCCCAGTCACTTCAAGTTCACCTTCTCAATAGTTTAAGACAGCATCCTTAGTTCATCTAAGAAACTAAAGGATGTTCTTAACTTCAATCCAGTGACTATCACTTGGATTGGCCTGTTTGTGACTCCATATGCTCAAAGCGTATGAGACACCAGGTCACGTACATTTTTCAATGTACGAGTTCTTGGAGAATATCAACAACTTTAAATCTATCACAGTAGATCTTTATTCCTAGAATAAAGGTTGTTTCTCCTAAGAATTCTACGGAGAATTTTCATGAAAGCCAAGCTTTCACCGATTGTATTATGGGAATATCATTTCCAAGAAATGATATGTCATCATTACACAGGACATTCACTGTCAGTGCGCTCCTACTAACCTCCTTATATACATAAGAATCATTTTCGTTTTGAATTAAATCATACACCATTATGATTACATCAAATTGATAATTCCAAGAACACTATGATTGCTTCAATCCATACATGGATCGAATAACCTGCAAATCTTGTTTGCTAGTTTTGGTACGACAAAACCGTCAGGATGTTGTAAACATCCTCTAAAAGGTTTCCGTTAAGGAAAGCGGTTTTGACATTACAGTTGCCATATTTCATAAATGAAACATGCAGCATTAGCAAGCATTATCTAAATGGATTTACCATGGCAACATGTAAAAGGTTTCGTCATAATCGACATAATGTTGATAACGATACCTTTTCGCTACAAGCCTAGCTTAGTACGTTGGTATATTGCCTTCCACGTATGTCTTCCTTGAAGACTTATATAGTACCAATAGGCAAAATGCCTTGCGGTACAACAACTAGTGTCTAAACATAGTTGTTATACATGGAATCCATTTCGTATATCATGGCACTTTGCCATAATAGGGAGTCGATACCTTGTATCACTTCCTCATACGTAGTCAGTTGGTATTCCTCAAAAAGATTGACATCTTTATGAGGTGAGATCATAAACCCATACCCTAGGTTGTTTTCTGACTCTCTCCGACTTACGTGGTTCTTGTGTATTCGAAGATTAATGGTATAGTTTCATCCTTGATGAACTATTTGTATTCCATTAAGGAATCGGTGCCTGGAATAGTATTACTCTGATTTTCATCTAATTTTACTATCCTCCCACTTACCACTGCATATATGTATTCCTCTTAGGAAAACCCGCATGGTGAGCAACAATTACATTATTCTCTTGTGAGGTGTATAAGTACTATACTTTGGTATCCCTAGGATAACCTACAACTTCTGCACTTATCCAATTTTGGGTTCTAGTTTGGTATCATCTAAACATATGCCCAGCATACCCAAATCATCAGGAATAAGAAAACTTGGTTTCTTTCCTGTTCATATCTAATATGTAATATGTCTAACAGATTTATATGGAACCTTATTCAAAATAAGTTCTGCACTGTTAATGCGTATCCGTTGAAGGAAATGGTAGCTCAGAGCGACTCATGATTAACCTTATCATGTCCAACAAAATTTAGTTTCTCTGTTCGGACACACCGTCAAATTGACGTGTTCCGGGAGGAGTCCTCATTGAAAGAATACTATACTCTTTCAAGTATTTAAGAAATTTATTGCTTAAGTATTGTCATCATGGTCTAACCGTGACGGTTTAATACTTTAGCCGATCTGTTTGTCTACTTCATGTCGAAACTTTAAAAGTTTCCGATTTGTGTTTCGAAAGAAACACATAACCATAATGCGATGCCATATCCGTGAAGGTCACGAAACATTCATATCCACATCTAGCCTAGCTAAACATGGGCCTACTTACTTCACTATGAATAAGGGCTAACAGATCGGTGGCATTTGCACTTTTACCAAGTAAAGGTGTTTTAGGCATTTTGCCTAATAAACTAGATTCGTAGACTTTATTTGATTGGAATCAAATTCGTCCTAGTACCCACTCTTCAAAATTGTGGATATACGAGTCTTGTTTAATTGTGTCCCAGACAACAATGCCACTTTTAAGTTTTATCTGATCAAATCAGTTTGAGCTATTTATTTGTCATGTTATATGTTTGAGATTTATTTATATTCAAAATATAAATATTGTTATTCACATCTAATGTGTTTACCTCAATATCATCTTTATATAATAAAACACTTTAGTGTTCTAGAATATAAAGGTATACTCGCAACGAGTTAAACCCTGATATAGAGATAATGTATCTAGTCAAACTAGTTACATTTTAACAGTTTCCTAATTTAAGTACACACCCGAAGGGTAGTTCCTAAACTTAGGTATCTACGGTTAAAATAACGACTTTCGTCCCGTTTCCGACTCGCAGATAAATCTCATCTGAAGTCAGTATCCTGCTTACAATAGATTCTGCACAACAGTACATATTTATGTACCACACTAAGTATTTAAAATCCAATTTTAATACTAGTAGTGAACATATTTTATGACAAACATATTTGAGGTCAGAGCCTTGCTCGTCTTCAATTCCTTCATGTCTGCTTTGTTCAAATGGCAGTCACGCTTCCGCGATCCCGTTTGCCACAATTTAGCCAGATATTTTGGGATATGTCATTTGTCTTCCCAGAAGATTATAATGATTTTTCCTTTGCCCTTTTTCGGTACCCCAGAAGCCTATGGCCAAGCCTTGGCCTTCCAGAATGTCGAAGTAAGATGGGTGCCTTGCACTTCTTGCCTTATTGCAAACTTTGGCTTTGTCTCCTTGAGTATAGCCATTAACTCTCCAAGAGTTTACTATTGCAATTTAGTACTTCTAAGATCTAAAAAATATATCTATGAAGATCCTTCAATATCATACTTTAAGGATCTAATCCTTAGTTCAGATTAAGAAATTAAGGAGTCTATTCGGCAAGTTTAATGGATTAAGCACTAAAGTTATCATCACATGAATCTTCCAAAGATCATGCTCTACTTTTTGCTCAACTCTGGGCTTAAGCCTAATATGTTATTTTATCAAATAAAGTAACTTATTAGTTTCCAGGACCATCCTGAAATTTATTCCCAATTTGAAAATTAAAGTCGTTTAAATACATTTTCCTCAGGATTATGTTTTTAAACACTAATCTTTCATTTTTATCTTGATTCTAATAGTCCAACTATTTAATCAACGATTTTAGGTACTATTTATTATAATGATTACTATAGTCCAACTATATAATCAACTATAATTTAATAGGTTAAATTCAATTATATTGATTACTATAATCCAATTATAAAATCAATTATAATTAATTAAATCAAATATATTGATTACTATAATCCAATTATATAATCAACTATAAATGAAATAGTTTGAATACAATCCAACTGTTTATTAAAACAACCATTTAAATATTAGTCCAACTAACATTTAATTTATTTGTCGTGATATTTGAAATGAGCGCGTATGGCAAGTTACTAAATGAATATTGCAAATTCAATATTTGCCTCCCACTATTTTTCGGCGAGCCTCTAACCCTCTGTGGAGTACTCGAGAAACCTTGTTTCCTAGTGGGCTAGGATCTCGTTAAATGTCACACAATCTTGACTTTGGCCAATAAATTGTATGATAATTAACTAGGTAGATCTCTAAGATCAATTGGATCCCATCCAATTCCTAGATCCAGTAGGTGGACATCCAAGTCCGAAACATATATCTTATCTATGCCAATATATCCAATATATTGCCTAACCTTTTTTCCTCTGAATCAACTAAGCCTTGGCTTTGGCACAACAAACTTAGTGATCCCAGTTAAGCGGAACCCATTGACCATGGAAAGCTTCGTAATCAATGTCGATGGACAAGAAGTGGTCTTGACTTTGGCCAACAAATCACAACTTGGACAAGACACCGATATGGAACAAAGCTCTCGTGATTCAAACACATCCTCGACGGACAAAGGTCTTGACTTTGGCCAACAAACCAATGCCAGTCTTAGATCTTGAGTAAGAATCACTCAATGGAAGGAAAAACGCTTAATATTTTGTGAGCGTCTTTCGTGTGCAAATTGGCAACCAATTTATTATCTTTGTTAAGGTCTCATCATCATACACCCTTAAACATGTATTCTAAACACATAATAAGGCGCATATAAGTAAATAATAATGATATGCGGATGGATACTTTACACATTGATCCTAGATCAAATCTCTCCATTTCCTCTCTCCCGCTAGCACAAGTATTGCTTCTACCCGTTACATAACACTTCTAAAGAAACCTCATTTACATTGAGGGGAATATGTGAGAAGAGAAATACAAAGAGTAAGGAGGTAATAGGCTGGACACGCAAGTCCAATTAATAAATTCTAAATTTATTACAACAATTTCCAAAATTGCCCCACCCATCTAATATCCATCCGATATACATTATTCATGCATCGCAACCATGTATTCACACAAGCATGTTATCAATCAATCTAATCCAATTAATTAATCTGATAATTAATGACCATCCAATGTTCAAACAACGATTTGATTTTGCACAAGTCCAACTCGTTTTGCGAATAAGTACTCAAAGTACGAATTCTTGAATTAAATTAAACTACAACATTAAATCCAATTTAATATGTATTTAATACTAATTCGGTTATTTAATTCCAAATTAAATATTACACTTTATTAATAAACCTTTACGACATAAATTCCAAATTTAATCGTTACAGGTCTCAAAGCCCGATTAACATCAAATGTTTATTTAATTAAAGTCCAATGAGCTTTTAATTAATTTCTTTAAGGCGTGGACTTTTGGTCAACTTGGGTCAAACCCAATAACCAAAGCCCATTTAAAGGAATCACCCTTATATGCCTAGAAACCAATTTAGGCCCAATTGAATATTAAAGGTCCATTAGTCATAATTGGACTTTATGGAATCGGTTTTGGGCCTAATTTTGCCTAAACCTAACTTGGTACAACCAAGCCCAATTAGCCCAATTACAACTTTTAAAGCCCAAATCCAATTTAAGCCCATTTAGTCAAACACAAAAAAATCCAAATTTCATATTTAATTAAACTAAAGTGTGTGCCATAATTAATCACCCAAATTAATATTTCCAAAACATCAATTAGTATAATTAATCATGCTCATTAACAACAAAACATGTCCAACATATTTTGATCAAAAATCAAACCCAGTTCATGCTTATCATGTCTCGGCAATTAGGGGTTAATTATGTCCAATTCGAATTCAATCCAATCAAATCTCAAATTAACATTTCCCAATTGATTTCAAGTCATCCAATGAATCAAAAATCAAAAAATCCAAGACATTTAGGGTTAATTTAGTTTCGGACAAGCCTCAACAAATTGGGGAAAATTGTTCCAAACAACATTTCATGAAATTGATCCAGTCAATCTTCAATTCAACATCATTTAAGCATACTCAATCATCCAATTTCATTAAATCATGCTCAAATACATTTTACCCAATTTTAACCCTAAATCAAGTTTCATGCTTTTAACTTGCTTTGATACCATTGTTGGGAAATCTCTAAGTCCCGAGGATCGAATAAAGCATAGAAACATAGTGCGAATACATCGAAGAAGTTGCGGAATACTTACATCGAGCGGTTGAGAGATGCGTTGGACAATAAAAACTTTTCTGCCTCCTCCTAGAGTGCTCGGCAGTGGGTTGTTTTGCAGTTCCAAATTTTCGGCTTTGGTCCTCCAAGTGTGCTCCATTGATGCTCCAAGCTCCAAGCTTTTGTTGATGGTGATTCCAAGCTCACAAGTGGGTTTCCCTATCACCTTAGTATGCCTCTTTGTGTGCTAGCACCTTGATGATTTGCCACAAATCATCCTATTACTTGTTATAGTTTTCGGCCAAGCCAAGAAAACAAGAAGAAAATGGTTTCAAAAACCAAAAGGGAGAGAAGGAGAAGAAGGCCTCATGGCCGAATGCATAAGGGAGAGAGAGAGAAGAATTTAGTGTTTTGTATATCTAATACACAAAACCAAAAATTCAAATATCAAATAAAAAATATTGATAAATGTCTTTCAAGCTTTCAAAAGTTTTTCAACCACTTACATCAATCATGAATAGTGACTGGTGTCAATCACTCAAAGTGAAAGACATCTATCACTTGATTAACGAATGATGTGACGCTAGATGTGACTTGCGGATTCCACTTCGATTCTAAATGCGAATGATTCCGCAAACATTCACGGGCTCGGATTCGCTAATTCCGAATTAACGAATTTTCCGTTGCGACGTAATTAAATCAAATTTAATTAAATAATTATGCCTAGCAAAATTACTATTCACGTCGCTTACGAATTAATTCTAAATTAACTCGTTTGCCCGAATTAAAATCTGATTTTAATTCCGTGTCGAAATCCAATTTCATTTAATATATCAAATATATTAATTTTATCGATTAATTCCAAATTAATCGTTCTCACTCTTTTAATTAATATTTTATCTCAGATAAAATACCTCCGTAATTAATCCCAGATTAATCTTCTCTCTCATCTAATTAATCCCAGATTAATAAAGTGTGAGTCATACGTCATCGGTGAATCTTCGGGAAGCGACCCATGAGATCCCCGAATATATTGGCAGGTAAATACGGTCGATGGACTATCCGAACACGTACGTACCTAGTACTACATTTTTACCGATTTACAAGACAATGTTGGCTTCTAGCAAAGCACTATGCCTACCCAATTCTCCAGAAACATGCTTACAGGAATAAGCGATCTATATCAGGCGTAATATACGTAGTATTGCGTATCTCAATCCAGTATTGGATGTCACGTCGAAGGCCTGAGGCTGGAAATGTTTCTACCTCGTACGAAGCACATATTGGATATCTGGTAACTAGTCTCTATAATCGGATAAACATGATCTAGTCCTTTTATCCCGATAGCTGCAGCATATAAGAGAACGAGTTCCGTATCCTACGTGACCATCATCTCCACTATGACTGGAGTGATACTTCCGTCTTGACATCACACCCAATACACTACGATTCTCTATATACCCAGCAGAGGTGTACACAGAACCTGTTAAAGCCCTGGACGACCTAAAACCAAATTATATTGATTTTCGCAAGTATTAGCGGTGCAAGTCTCAGGTTAAGACCAAATACACCTACCCTGATTTCGGACTTCCATAGACACATAGTCATACTACCAATGGAATTTCGAGGGGTCTATCCAGAGCGAAGCTGTTTCCCGTACCATCGGTAAAACACAACCTCCTACTACACTTGCATGAGTATCCTATACCCAAATATATGAGAACTATGTCGTTAGGCCCTCACAACGCGCACAAGTGTAATACTAGTCTTTTGCGCATTATCGATGTCCAATCTCGATAATACTCTGACTAGGGATATTTAATGATTAATCCTTCGTGGACTGATACTGTCTCATATCATCTCAATCCAGGAACTAATCATAAGGACCTCATATCATTTATACATCTTGGTGATCTAATCACAAATGATAAGAGAGCAGTTTCCTTTGTCACATAGTTACTTTGTACAACAACACCATGATCTGTACAAATAGTGACGCTATGGGTCATAAATTTCCAACATTAATTGGTACAAATTGTGATATATATTAAATGTTAATGGATAAATATCATAATTTTTCATTAAATCATTTTTTTCCAATTTTATTAATGAAATAAAAATTGAAAAATGCCTAATATTTTTCCTTGTAGAGTCGGTCATTAGAGGAAAATATAAAAGGCTTGGTTTTCATTTTTTATTTCATAATTCAAGAACCCTAAACTTAAAATACAAAGAAAGATAAAGAGGAAAATGAGAGAAAGCTTGGAAAATCAAGATTTTAGTAAGTTTTTCTTACTTTCTTCTTAATGAAAATTATTTCTATCATACTAGGCTTCAATATGTGTAGCTTAGTTTATTCTCTACTCTTTTGTGGATGTATTTTGATGGTTGGGAACTTGATTGAAAGATGGAAGCATGTATATGTATAAAGAATGCATAAAATTAGTTTATTTGTATTCTTTTTTCAATTTGATGGTGAGTTGTCATTCTAGAGTTACTTAGCCACTCATAAATGACCTAGAATTGTTGTTGAGTTGTTTAATGATGGTGAGACTAGACTGGTGTTGTAAGAATTGAATTAAAGTGTTGAATTTAATTAATTTGGTGTTTATTTGTCAATTTATGGAATTTGTAAAATTAGGGTTCATAACCCACTCCAAATTTGGGGATTTTCATATATGTATTAATTAATGATGTATATAATATGCATATTAAATTTGGTGTTGATTGGATTTGATCTTGTATGGTTTTGAACCAATTTGGACTAAAGTGCAATTCTTGGAAAGTTGAGGGACCTATTCGGCAATTTGGGAAAAACTGGTTTCTTGAATTGCAAACTGTATTTTCATGTATAAGACATGTATAGATCATTTTGGTAGTGATTTGAAATCACCTAATTATGTATTTGACAAATTAGGACTAAAATGATCAAAATACAAAGTTTAGGGGCATTTCCGTAATTACTGAGAAATCTGAAAATTTTTCAGATTTCTGTTTTTAATGTATATTTGATGTACAAATCATTTTGGTTGTGATTGGAAATCACCTAAGCTTGTTTTGAACAACTTAGGACTAAAATTGAAAGTTTTGGGGTCTTATGGTAATTTACTGAAATTATGATTTCAGGGTTAAAAATTTCTGTTTTTAAGTTTTGAGTGATTAAAATAAATAATTTTATTTTAATTACCCAAGAAAAATTAAGGAAATGGGAAAATTTGATTGTCCCGTATTTCGCCGCGTAACCTGGGTATTTTGCCCAAAACCCCAACACAAACAACAATCAATCTATTAGGTACTTGTAAACATTTAACGTTATAAATTGATAGCTAATGTATTAAATCCTCATGGGATCGATACATTTTATATTACTTGAGCGATACGTACACTTACGTTACGTGTGTGATTTCACCGATCATCTATACGAGTCTCCCGAGACTCATGGTTCATTTGGATAAATCATCGGAACAAGTCACGATATACGACATACACTGGTCTCAGCGGATTTTACTAACTGACCCGTGTTAGTAAATCTTAACCAGGAACTTTATTTAAGGATATACGAGTTATAGTGCACTTCCCAATATCAATTACAAACTACGTTGTAACTGCGCACTACATTATAAATCCTAGGGTCTTTGTCTAATATACACGTATCACTAAATCAGATTTAGTTTCAATCTAATCATAATTAGATATCTAATCGTAATTAGATCGAATATTTATATAAAAGACAAGAGGTGCTACCATTAAATATGTAATATTACGAAAAACGGAATTATTCGTATTCATGAATCAGACATAAATACGATCCGGATTGGCACTCCGAGCACCAACCCTAACAATTTCTCCCACTTGCTCTAGTTCTAATCCACGGTATCATATACATATCTAAATGTGTATCACATACTCATAGCCCCCAAGAGCTCACCTAACACTCAAAATGTAGGCAACAACAAGTAAGCCCGCTATAACAAATTGAGTTTGTCCAACAAACCCAATCGTTTCCCTTAACCATCATCATTCATATTTTGTAGATCCCAAGTTCTACATCAATATGACTCAGATGCGATATCAATATTGTGCTATAGGTATTAAGTTGTCTATGTATTTGGAGATCAAATCCAAAATACAATGTAGACAACCGCAAACACAATACTAATATCAAAACTTCTAATCTATAAGGTCATTATGCAACTTCATAAGTCAATACTTCATAAGTTACAACTAATTCTACTAATTCAGTAGAATCAACATTGACACTCCCACAGCATCTTTTCTGACTTTATATGACATAGATCATCTAATGTCATTATTAGACTCAAAATTAATTTGATTCTAATGGTTGCGACTATATCTCCATGAATAAGAAACTCGTTCTTAATATATCCAAGATAACGAAGAACACGTTTCAAGACACATATATGGTCTACATGGTATCAAAATAATTCATAACAAAGGAACATAATATAGTATTCATTATGTCATCATCCTATAATGCATAAGATTGACTAGACATTCTAATCAATTTCTCTTTCGACAAAGGAACCATCCTTTACGAAATATGAATATTATATATAAAAGACACACTAACTGTCAAACAGTTATACTAACTGTCATACAGATAGTTTTGATGTGTCCTTTGTTAGATCATATCTAATGCACTACTAATGGGAGTATCTCACAAATCTCTTAGTTTTATATCATTTATTAAACTTTGTATCAAATATAACAAAGACTACTCCCACTGAATTCACAAAGAAAAGAAGACTTAGGATATATAACATTAGAAAGAAATTTGTACACTCCCACTGACCCTACTATCTAATATGTATTCTCTATGCTTTGATAAAATCAGACAATCTGACTGTAATCAAAATTAGAGAACACAAATTTCCGGAAAGCTCACATGAGTCTACAATAGGCTTTATAAGCTAGTATATCAAATGTAATCTTAGCAGAATACAAACTCTAGGGCCATTCTAGAATGAACTCTTCAAACAAAGAAATCACAATGAATCTATTCTTCGAAGAAATCATTCATGATCGCCACTTGTATTCCTAGCTAAAATACATAGTTTAATATCTATATTAACCAACAGATCCTTAATTGTTCAATTAGTGCGACTAGAGATAAGTTTCCTCAGAATCTACAATAGATAGCTGAGTTTAACTTTTCTAACAATCATATATAAGGGTCAAACCTTTAATAAACTCACTTTGCTTTTGCTGCACAAACAATTTGCACATTTTATGAACGATTCATAACGAAAGCTCAATCAAGTTCCGAACTTGATCATGGTAAGCTATGAACAATCTTAGATCTATGGTTCAATACTAACTTCTGAAATCGATATTAAATATCACTTTCACTATAAGTTATAAGATAATTTTCTTCGATAAGAAAACATCAGAATCATTAAGTATCAAATACTTTGTGAATGATTCTGACATCCTATTGAACTTATACGAAAGACATCTTAGGGTCATTTCATCTTATTAATTATGTAGTTCCATTTATAGCTTATCATTCTCACATTTAACTTCAATAAGTCAAGTCTTTTCTACAACTGTCAACATCTAATGTTACACATCAAGTAATAAAACTACTTTATTGCTCGGAATCATAGAAAATATATTCTATAAAATAGAATACAATATTCTATTAAATAGAATAAATGATAAACTTTTACTTGTACCTCCAAGGCGCAAATACTTTCAATTATATAACCATTATACAAAAGAAAGATTCAAATCTCAAACCTTTTAAGATTCGAATTTTCTACGTATACATATCATATACGTAACTGTAGAAACTAATAGAACCTTAATTAAAAAGATGAATTAGTGTTACTGAAGCATATCCCCAAGAGTATTGAAACTAATTCGGTAACACTCAATATCAAACTAATCAGATCATATAAGACTTGATTTCTCCCACTGATCAATTCCATCATGATGGAATCATAGAAGAATAATATTGAGTAAGAATCACATCCATTAAATAAATTTAGAAATAATTGCCATAAATTCATATGTTTGATTATATCAAATATCCTTGAACAATTCAAAGACTCACGATGAATTTTAAAAATATAGTTTTCAACACTTCAAATAGAATATCTTTGAACCATTCAAAATATTCTATCCGCATTTCATCAGAAATATATTGAAAGTTCTCGAACCATTCAAGACGTTCAATATATATATTCTTTTAGAAACACGCAACTAAGTCATGACAACTCATTAACTAAGTTACGAAGTAAAGAAAACTATCAAAGACAATTTATAATTCATTAAACTACATACATCCAGTGTATCATTTAATAAATCTATGGTCCAGTGACGATCATTGGTTAAATGAGATTTAATCACATCCTAAATACAATATTCATTAAATGGATAAGGATATATGGTGTGATCTTGTATCAAACCATCCTTTACCATACGAAATAAGCATCTAATGCTTATGTCATAAAATCTCATAAAGCATTGTTCTAAGTTATTTAGTTAACTGAATATTTTTCTTAATGTTTATCTCTTCATCAATGACACTACTAGTCATATTAAAATATGTAACAATTATTTATAAAGAACAAGTAACTATCCAATAGTCGCAAGTTCTAATATCAAATATCAAAAACAATCATTAAACACTATTTTAAATAACTAGACGAGAGATTTGGTATCCAATACTTATAGTTTTCGTATTGTGAGAATTGAAATTCTCAACACACAACTATACACATCTCATTTCTTAAGCTCTATAATTTGCCTTCAATTATTTACAACAATTGCAATTAATTGATTAGCAAATTGTGTCAAACACGTGATTTCTAAAAGTCACTAAAGCCAAGAAATGTCATTATAAGATAAACAAATACCTAATGGAATTTTCTTAATGCCAGTCAAGAATCTCGAGACATGAACTAATTCACGTCAATTCTTACCGCACAAGAAACTATTCTCTCTAGATAACTATATCCTAAAACAGATATCTATTTAGATGACTTATCGTGACTTAGTAACTAAGTCACTAACCATCTTGATTTTTAAGAAAATCGGAACGACAGTTCCCGATGGTTTTGACTAATCTAACAATATCCAAGTCTACTAACATTCTAGAACCTATTCTAGAAATACGCAACCATAAGTGAACTCAGAAAACATATTCAAATAATATGCATGCAGTGGATTAGAAGTTTAATTCTATTAACAATATAGAATAAAGGAAAACAAAAGCAACAATTTTCATAATATTACGCATTGCCTTAGTTATGGATTTTTTTTAATCCAACAGTGTCTCCCACTACTTTGCGTAATACCGTAATCTCCAATGGAAAACGAGAATTCAATAATTAAATCGAATTACATAGTTTGAAGTGGACCCTATGAATATATTTCGACTCAAAACTTTGGCACGATCTCGCCTACGTCTATTCATTAGGTAGACAACTCATTGTCAATCACACTAACTATGACTCTTGATTTTGGTCCTGATCATTTCTCGTTATGACACCTTTGGCACGTTCACAATGAGGCATATCAAGGCTTCACTTCCCAAGGACAAACTCAAGCTACCGATGTAGTCCTGACAGCTTTGACACGTTCAGGATTTCCACTTTCACTTGAATTTGTCTAGTATCAAATATACATCCGGCATCGATAAAATTCTATCAATTATACCCTCAATGCTTTGGCACTTTCTCGGATCCAGCAATAGAAAGATACCCATAAACCGTATTGATAAGACAGACCAAGAAACTGTTAGGGTTGGTGCTCGGAGTGTCAATCCGGATCGTATTTATGTCTGATTCAAGAATACAGACAATTCTTTTTTCCATAATATTACTTATTTAATGGTAGCACCTCTTGTCTTTTATATACATATTCGATCTAATTACGATTAGATATCTAATTATGATTAGATTGAAACTAAATCTGATTTAGTGATGCATGTATATTAGACAAAGACCCTAGGATTTATAATGTAGTGCGCAGTTACAACGTAGTTTGTAATTGACATTGGGAAGCGTCACTATAAGTTGTATATCCTTAAATAAAATTTTTGGTCAAGATTTACTAACACAGGTCGGTTAGTAAAATCTGCTGAGACCAGTACATGTCGTATATCATGACTTGGTCCGATGGTTTATCCCAATGAACCATGAGTCTCGGGAGCTTGTATAGACATGTAGGTGTTTATTTGATAAACATTGAACGACTCACTGAAGATTTCCTAATAGATGGTACACCAACGTCAATAGGAATCTTCTCGAGTTGAGCGAGCATAGTGGTCCTTCGACTTGAGATACCACAGTGGATATATGAGTTATCCTCCACACTTTGATGGCAGTCACGTCACCGATCTATTTAGATCAGACCTCCGCCTGTTCGTTGGGTGTGGACTGATGCTCAAGATATCCAGTGCGTATCAAGATAGAATCCGTCAGTCCTGTGTACAGGGCATAGGTATCCTACACGTGTTTGCAATCTAGTAAATCCATGGTCGTGGTATAACTTTGGAATCAAGTTCCGAGTGTTATTTAGAGATCATAAAGTTGAAAGTTGACTATATTATACCATAAGGATTTGACGTTCTTATCTATATCCTAGGTATAATATGGATAGCCTGTGACGGAGGGATTATACGTATGCAATGACCTCAACTTGCATAGTTTAGCGAGATTATCCGTGGTCGTCATAATTCATGAGTGGGTGAATTATGGACACGAAATTGGATTTCGTGACGGATAAACCTAATCTTAGAGAGTCCCACAATATGAAGTGTACTCGTTGAGCACTTGGGCAAGGATTTATGAATAATACATATTATTCATAATACTTCACCGGATTAAATAAGTTAATTCGATTCGTTTAAACGGTTAAACGAAAAACACATGCTTTAGGGGATTTTTGTCAATTAATAATTATTGTGTATTCGTATCTGATACATAATTTGATTATATACACATTAATTAATTGTCAAATGAGACTTTGACACATGCCATCAATATATATGTATTTGCTATTTATTGTAAATAAAAATACATATATAATAATAATTATATTAATTAATTATTTAGATATTTAAATGTTAAATATTTGAATAATTAAATAATATCCATATTACATAAATGTTATGCAATATGTTTAATCATTATTGATACATGTGGCATGATTTTATTAAGCTTGAAGTGTGCAAATTTGATTTGTCAAAATTAAAGCTTATCTTTAATTTAATTAGATTAAATTATAAAATGAACAAAAATGCCCCTCCAAAGTCGGTTTTGGCATGTTAAAAGGAGAAAAAAAAATTTCATTTCTAAAAAAAATGGCTTACAATGTCCGAACATACTCCATTATAAAGCTCTCAATTTTTGTTTGAAGAAATAAAAGAAGAATGTGGAGAAAATCAAGAAAAGCTTAAGGAAACAAGGAGAATTAAAGGTAATTCTTTATATCCCCAAGCTTGGAAAGTGTGTTTCTTGTTCTTGATTTACTAGAATGGTTCTAGGGTTTACTTACTTCTTAGAAATTGGGGCTTTTTGATTTGGAGGATGGAATTTAAGGTTTGGTGCATGTGTGAGAATTTTTCTTGGGTGCTTCATAGGTGGTGGTTTGGATTGGTGTTGTGATTAATTTGATTAATATTGAGAAAGTTGGATTAAAGCATGAAAAATTGACAATTTTAATTTCTGGATCAGATCTGGAAATTCCGGGTTTATGATGATGAAAATTATGTCATATAAATGTATTGAATGTGTTTTGGGTGTTGGAACAATTGCCGAAAATTATTTCGGAGTTGAAATATGCGAAAACGGTGAATAATGGCGTTACCAGGTGACTTTTGAGCGAACCGGGTGACGGCTGCCCAAACAGTGAATTTTTCCCTGTTCGGGCAGCCCATGGACTGCCCTAGCACTATTGGGTCTAACCTGGGCAGCCCTCATGTGCATTGGGTGGTCAGTTCGGTTAAAAACGCGTTTTATGCCATTTTGCGGAAAAATATTTTCGTAAAAGTAAAAGTTTCGCGACGTTTCTTAGTTTTTTATCGAAAAAATATGTTTAGGTGGAATATGAATAAATTATTAATATTGGATATTGAATAATTTATTCGGTGATTTAAAAAGTTTTAGAATTACGATTTCACCAGAACCGCGAGCTTCCGCTGCGCCTACGCCAAACCCCAACATAAACATGCATCCAATACAACTGACTTTACTGCCTTATTTAAGCGGGGGTATTCCTCAAGAAAGCTTTGCTCTACATTAAATACAAAGTTAAATCTAGATCAACTTCTAAACAGTTCAATTCTACCTTAGAAAACATAACTTAACTTAACCATTAAATTTTCGTTACGTTTCCCGTTAGCGTAGAACCGAAAAGTCAAGAAATATCTAAATTAAATGCATATGCAAACATCAAAATTGGATTATATATATCATATATCAAGCATGGCAAATGTAATGGATAAGAATCAAACCTCCTCTGCTATCATTTTTGTTGGGGTTTTGGAGCGGGTGCAACGGAAGCTCGCAGTTCGGGTGAAATCGTAATTTTAAAACTTTTTAAATTACCGAATAAATTATTCAATATCCAATATGAATAATTCATTCATATTTCACCTAAATATATTTATTCTATATCAAATAACGACATAAATAGTTAAGAAACATCGCGAAACTTTAACGAAAACGTTTTTCCGTAAAATGGCATAAAACACGTTTTTAACTGAACCGACCACCCAATGCACATGAGGGCTGCCCAGGTCAGCCCCAACAGTACTAGGGTAGTTCATGGGCTGCCCGAACAATGACCAATTCACTGTTTGGGCAGTCATCACCCGGTTGGCTCAAAAGTCATCCGATAACGCCATTTTTCTCCGTTTTCACTTATTTCAACTCTGAAACAATTTTTGGCAATTGTTTCAATACCCAAAACACATCCAATACATTTATATGACATAAGTTTCATCACCATAAACCCAGTTTTCCAGATCTGATCCAGAAACCAAAAATATCAATATTTCATGCTTTAATCCAATTTTCTTAACATTAATCACAACATCAATCCAAGCCACCACTAATGAAGAACCCAAGAACAATTCTAGGCATTACAAGAGTAGTCATAATACTCTAGAATGGCAACATATCATCAAATGATCAAATTGAACAAATATTACAATAATATCATTCAATTCTACTTCACACATGCACCAAGCTTTCTATTCCATCTTCCAAATAAAAAACACCCAAATTCTTAGAAAAGAAGAAACCCTTGAATCTCTCTAGATGCTCAAGAACAAGAAACATGCTTTCTAAGCTTAGGGATATAAAGAAGTACCTTTAATTCTCCTAATTCCTTAAGCTATTTTCTTGATTTTCTTCACTTTTCCTTCTTGAATCATCAAGCAAATTTGGAGAGTTTTGGAATATTTTTTTCGACCAAGGTAAGCCATCATCAAGGGAAAGAAAAAATTTCCTCTTTTAAAATACCATTGCCGACCTAGAAGGGGAATTTTTGTCAATTCTGGAAAAATTAATTTGATCAAAAATCAAATAATGAGGAAGCTTGATGATGTTTTGTTAAACCATATTATTTTTATATGATGAATGCATCGTAATTTATATCTTGATTTATTTATCTTATTAGTTTGAATAATATATATTTACATATATGTTTATATGTTTATTTAATCAACAACAACAAAACCACGATTTTAATTGGTTTTAGGATAAAATTTTAATATCCAGTCACATATGGTTCCGCATTAACCCCAAAACCCAACAATGGTATCAGAGCTTTGAGGTTATGTTGTTTTGATGAAAACAAAGATAAAAAGCATGTTTAGGGTTCACTGGAACACTTTATGATTATGTTATTATTTTATGTGGATAAATAATTATTTTTGGCTAAACTTTTTTTGGAGACACTAGATATATGGACCAACAATTATGCAAAATTTTAGCTGAATCAGAGTCCGGGATGGTTGATTTTTTAGCGAAAAATGCTAGCGTATCACATCAGGTGTCCAAAGGGATCACACGGACAAAGGGCTGCCTATGTGCGAGGCACGCAGCTGCTACATGCGACATGTCCAGCCCTCTCATGATTCCTTGTCGCAGGACCTATTTATAAAATTTTTGAAAATTTTTGGGCTATTTGGAAATACCCAAAACTACTTGGGCAGAAATGTAATTTTTGAAATTAAAAAATATAATTTCGGAAAGTTTAATTTTGAGCCAAATTAGAATTTTTATCTTCCTAAAATTGTTTTTGGAAAAAAGGAAAATTCTAATGAAATTGAATTGTAGCTAGTTTATTTTTTGGACTTCATTTTTTAGGAAGTTGGAATTAAAAGTGTTTAATACTTACCAAATTAAAATAAATCTTATAATAAATTGATTAAATTAAAATCAATCTATTAATTAATTATTATGATTGAATAATAAGAGTTTAAAATATTTAATCAATATATTAACATTTTAAAAGTTTCAAGATTAGTATAGGATTTAACTAGCCGTGAAAGCCTAAGACTTTCTCAATTAAGGATTTGATTAGAGAGAATCTTACACTAAGGCAATAAGAGCCTAAGAAGGTAGGGACTTAAGAGGACCGATGTGACCCCCCTCATTTTTTTGGGAGTTTTCTCTTTTCACTGAATTATGAGAGATTGTCTTAAACCAAATAGAACAATTTTATTAAAGTGTTAATAAAATACTAGGATCTCTCGTCTAGAGCCAAACATAAAAGTTATGTTAAGTATGTGCTTGTGTACGATATATTAAAAGTATAAAGATACAAATTAATAACATCAATATGCACTAAAAGAGACAAACTTAAAAAAATCTCGCTATGAAATATATTAAGCTTAAACCTTCCAACACAGTTGGGTAGCCTATTAAATGTATATAGGTAACCTCAAAACTCATTAGGTAAGGGACCCTTATATATTTAAGAACTATCTGATATGTTTCTCTACATAACCTAGATGGTTGTAAATCCAAAACTCATTAGGTGAGGGCCAACCACATTTGGTATGTGACCAAAAGTGTTGGGTTTACCTTAACTTGTGAAGATGTCAAAATCCATTAGGTAAACATTGTTTAGAGGTGGTTAGAAGGTTGAACCTTGTATAGAGATACAAACAAAATGAGTTTTGACTTATCGAATATGAAATACCAAAACCTATTAGGTGAGGTAAATCATTAACAATAAGAATTCAACGTCCCACTAGAAAAATATCTAACGACATTTCTATTTTCCATTGAAAATAGAGTGTGGAATTCAATTAAAAAATTATAGAAGCTATACTTGTGTACGATATATTAAAAGTATAAAGATACAAATTAATAACATCAATATGCACTAAAAGAGACAAACTTAAAAAAATCTCGCTATGAAATATATTAAGCTTAAACCTTCCAATACAGTTGGGTAGCCTATTAAATGTATATAGGTAAACTCAAAACTCATTAGGTAAGGGACCCTTATATATTTAAGAACTATCTGATATGTTTCTCTACATAACCTAGATGGTTGTAAATCCAAAACCCATTAGGTGAGGGCCAATCACATTTGGTATGTGACCAAAAGTGTTGGGTTTAGCTTAACTTGTGAAGATGTCAAAATCCATTAGGTAAGACATTGTTTAGAGGTGGTTAGAAGGTTGAACCTTTTATAGAGATACAAACAAAATGAGTTTTGACTTATCGAATATGAAATACCCAAACCTATTAGGTGAGGTAAATCATCAACAATAAGAATTCAACGTCCCACTAGAAAAATATCTAACGACATTTCTATTTTCCATTGAAAATAGAGTGTGGAATTCAATTAAAAAATTATAGAAGTTATACTTATTTATAAAATACCTTAAAATAAATTATAAGTTTATTTCAAGAAAAACTAACATATTTTCTTCTTCAAATAACATATTACAAAGAAAATGATGAATCCATTAGCATCAGTACTTGACAAATACACTATCATTGGACCGAACTTTCTTGAATGACGCCGTAAACTCAAAATTGTCATGGATTATGAACGTCTAACCTATATCATTGACATAGTGGATCCTGATCCCGTCAATGATGACACCTCTATGGAAGAAGCTGAAGCCTACCGCAAGTGAGTGGCAGACGAGCTGAAAGTGATAAGCTATATAAAAGTTGTAAGGGTTGGTGCTCGGAGCGCCAATTTCTTATGTATTTCCTTGTAAATACTTAAGTAAATATTTTATTATGAATAAAATAAACAGTTTCTATTATATATAACATCTTTTTATATATGGTAAAGACGTAATTGACCTTAGAATGATTAGTTATGATATAATTGCAAAAGCATCGCAATTGACATTGAGTTGTATCATAACAATATCATTTCTTTAACAGTTTCTGGTCAAGGTTTACATTACTTGGTCAGTAAGTAAACCCGTTGAGATCGGTAAATGTCGTATATTGGAATCTTGGATTCCAATGGTAGATTCTTAATGAACCATGAGTTTTGAAGACTCGTATAGACATGTAGGTGTTTATATCATATAAACACTGAACGACTCACCGAAGATTCTTAATGGATGATACACTAACGTCAATAAGAATCTTCTCGGGTTGAGTAGCATAATGATTCTTTTACTTCAGATACCACTGTGGATATATGAAATATCTTCCACACTTTGATGGCAGTCACGTCACCGACCTATTTAGGTCAGACCTCCGTCTGTTCGTTGGGTGTGGACCGATCCTCATGATATCATGTGTGTGTCAAGATAGAATCTGTCAGCTTTGTGTACAGAGCATAAGTATTCAATATGAAATTAGCAATCTGTTAAATCCATGGGCCCGTAGTACAATGTAGAAGTGAGTTCTAAGTGTTATTAAGAGATTGCTAATAGAAACGTCGACGTGATTATATTTATAGAGTTTTGACGTTTATATCTATATCTCTGTAATAATCCTGATACCTGTGACGGAGGGATTATATGTATGCAATGACCTCGACCTGAATGGTTCAGTGAGTTTATCTGTGTTCGTCATAATTTACGAATTGGTAGATTATGGACACGAAATTGGATTTCATGACGGATATGCCTGAACCTAGAGAGTCTCACTAAGAAATATACTCGTAGAGCACTAGGGCAATTTTTATGAATAATATTGATTATTTATAAATCGTTTAACAGTTAAACGAAAGATATATGCATAAGGACCTAATGGTCATTTCCAAATTAATGTGTATTTGTATTTAATGTATGATTTTATTAAATACACATTAATTAATTATCAAATTATGATATTTGACATATATCATTAATATATATATTTAGATTATTTAAAGTAAATATAATACATATATTTAAGATATTTGTATTCAATTAATTATTTAATTATTAAATAATTAAAATATAAATATCTACCATTATGATAAAGTTAGGAAATGATTAAGTAGTGTAAAATGTTGACTTTTACATTAAAGGTAAAGGTTATCATTTTGTATTTTGCTTGTTTAATAAAGATTAAAATTACAAAATATATAATTTTCCTTACTACCCATTTTCGGCCAAATCCTAAATGTATATGAAAGTTTTATTATTTTTTTTTCATTTTCTTCACTTGTTCATGCCTCTAAAAATATAAACAAAATAGACTTGAGAGAAAAAGAGAAGAAACCAGGAAGAAAGTAAAGAAAGCTTGGAAATTAGTAATTATTTCTAACTTTCCATTAGAATGGTGATTGTTTCTTTTGTTTTTTGCTACAACATATATTGTTCTTAAGTTTTTCTACTCTCTTATGTTTGTGTTATGATGGTTGGAAGCATGAATGAAAGATGTATGCATGTATGTTTATCAAAGTATGTTTATTAATGGTTAATAAGAACACTTTTGATCATTTGATGATCTTGTTGCCATTCTAGAGTTGTTAGGACACTCATTGATGACCTAGAATTATTCTTGAGTTGTTTAAAAGTGGTGAGACTTGTTTGGTGTTGCAGAGATTAGATTAAAGTGTTGGATTTGGTTAATTTTAGTTAATTTTATTAATTTGATTAATTTGAGAAATTAGGGTTCATAACCGAAACCAAAATTGGGGCTTTTCATATATGTGTTGTATAATGATGTATATAAGATTTAAAAATATTTGGTGTTGATTGGAAATCATCTAAACTTGTTTCTAACAAATTTGGACCAAAATGCACAAAATTGAAAATGTTGGGAACATTCGGCAATTTGAAAGAAATTTGGGATTTGTGTTGTGAGTTGTATTTTGATGTATATGATATGTATAAATCATTTTGATAGTGATTTGAAATCATTTAAATTTATATTTGACAAATTATGACTAAAATGATCAAAATATAAACCTTTGGGGTCTCACGGCAATTAAGGGAAAAATATGATTTTTGGGTAAAAATTTCAGTTTTTAAGTATTGAGTAATTAGAATAAATTATTTTATTTTAATTTCCCAAGAAAAATTATTGAAATCGGAAAATTTGATTTTTCGCGTTCCGCTGCGTTACTCGGTTATAAGCCCTGAAATCCCCTACAAAAGCTTGCATGAGTTCATCTTTACTAGAGCAATATGATAGGGTGGAATCGTCTGTGGAAATCATGGATCATCTAAAAGAGTTGTTTGGTGAAAGCAGTGAGACTTTAATATATGATGTCATTTGTAAGCTAATCAATATAGAAATGAAATAGGGAACTATCGTCTCAGATCATGTACTTAAGATGATCAATTTTATTGAACAATATGATGTTTTTTATCTAGGGCCGACCTTTAAAGAAAAATTTGATTTGATCCTATAATCCCTCACTTCAGATGTCAATGGATTTGTTACCAACTTCAGCATGAATAAGTTGATCAGGTAAACTAGGTAACTTGCTGAGCTTCGTGGCTTTTTAAAGACTTATGAGAACTCTATGGTGAAAATTGGTAATGGAAAGGGGATCGTTCTTGCTATTTCTCAACCCTGTAAGGGTAAGAAGGGAAATGGCAAAAAAGAAGCCCCTAAGAAACACAAGCCTTTTGGAGGTGTTGGACAATTATGACCCATAGCGTCACTATTTGTACAGATCATGGTGTTGTTGTACAAATTAACTATGTGACAAAGGAGATTGCTATCTTATCATTTGTGATTAGATCACCTTAGATATATAAATGATAGGAGGTCCCTATGATTAGTTCCTGGATTGAGAATGATATGAGACAGTATCAGTCCACAAAAGATTAATCATTAAATATCTCTAGTCAGAGTATTATCGAGATTGGATATCGGTAATGCGTAAAAGACTAGTATTGCACTTGTGCACGTTGTGAGGGCATAACGGGCATAGTTCTCATATATTTAAGTATTGGATACTTATGCAAGTGCGGTAGGAGGTTGTGTTTCACCGATGGTACGGGAAACAGCTTCGCTCTGGATAGACCCCCTCGAAATCCCATTGGTAGTTTGACTATGTGTCTATGGGAGTCCGACATCAGGGTAGGTGTATTTGGTCTTAACCTGAGACTTGCACCGCTAATACTTATGACAATCAATATACTTTGGTTGAGGTCGTCCAGGGCTTTAACCGGTTCTGTGTACGCCAATACTGGGTATATTGAGAATCGTAGAGTATTGGGTGTGATGTCAAGATGGAAGTATCACTCCAGTCATAGTGGAGATGATGTCACGTAGGATACGGTATTAGTGCTCTTAAGTGCTGCGCGGCCATCGGGATATTATGACTAGGTCATGTATATCCGATTATAGAGACTAGTTACCAGACATCCGACATGTGCTTCGTACGGGGCAGACACAAATCCAGCCCCAGGCCTAGCACGTGACCATCCGATACTAGATCGATATGCACTATACGATGTATACTACGCCTGATACAGATCAATATATTCATGTAAGGATATTTCTGGAGAATTGGGTAGGCATGGCGCTTTGCTAGAAGCCAACCTTGTCTTGTGAATCAGTAAAACGTAGTACTTGGTACTTACGTGTTCGGATAGTCCGACGACCGAATTTACTGCCAACATATCCGGAGATCTCATGGGTCGCTTCCCAATGATACACTGATGACGTATGACTCGCACTTTAATTAATCTGGGATTATTTCGATGAGAGAGAAAATTAATCTGGGATTAATTACGGAGATATTTTATCTGGAATAAAATATCGTCTAAAGAGAGAGAACGCGATTAATTTGGAATTAATCGGTAAAATAAATTTAATAGTTAAATTTGATTTTTCTATTTAATTTATTCGAATGGGCTAAAATTAATATATCGGATATATTAATATGAATTGGATTTCATTACGAAATTAAAGTCGGACTTTAATGCGAACGAACGAATTAATTTAGAATTAATTCGTAAACGACGTTCGTAATATATTTGCGTCGCATCGATATTTAATTAAATTAGATTTAATTATTTAACGACGGAAGTTCGTTTAATCAGATTAAACGGAACCGAGCCGCGGCAAATGTTCATAGAGATATTTGAATTTTGAATTCAAATATGTGGGGCCCATGTGTGATAGGTGTACCTACCACCCAACTACCTTGTTTTACTTTTGGAAAACCATTTACCCACACCTACCAAGTTTAGGGGAAAGGTGAAATGGTTTTACCTAAAGTATATAAACAAAATCTCTCTCTACACTTTGGTAATAATTATTATTCATTAGATGGGTTTAGTAAACCCTAGACAACTATCTCTCTCCATCTCTTCAAAGTCACGCCCAAGGGGCTGCTGGACTGCCTCAAATGGCGTCAATGATGATGGAGGATTTTTGTGGTTTTGTGGCAAGATCCAAGTGCTAGTACACTTCTAAGAGGCATACGAAGGTGTTAGGGAAACCCACCCACGAGCCGGGAATCATAGACGAAGATTGGAGCTTGAAATCTTGGATTCTTGAAGACTCAAAAATGAAATTTTGAGCAGTGGACTGCATGCAGTGGGCGCACCTTGGAGGGCTGAAAAATGGTTTTGTTTGTCTTCAAATCGTCTCAACCGATCAATGTAAGTATTCCGCAACTTCTTTGATATGTATTTCACACATCTTCATGCTTGTTTGATGATCTTGGGACCTAGAATAAAACCAAAGGATGTGTCACTTAAAAGAAAGGGAAATGACAAGAAAGTCAGTGTTTTCATTACAATAGAAAAGACATTGGAAAAGAAACTCTTCTCTTTACTTAGCAAGCCTGAAAAAACAAGTAATGGTATTGCCTCACTCATGTCATGAAACTAATCTTAGCTTAAATCATGTTGATTGAAGAATGATTGATCAATTTCAAGAAATTATGTTGGAACAATTTCCCCTAAATTGATGTGTTGGCCGAATCTTAGGGTCATATTTGATCTTGGAATTTTTTGATTTTGATTCATTGGATGAGTTGAATCATATGGATAATGTTAATTGAGATTGAATTGGATTGAATTTTGAATTGAACAAAAATCCCTAAATTCCTTACTTGGCCGAATGCATAAAGCCCTTTAATGTCTTGGAATTTTGATTTTAATTCATTGGATGTGTTGGAAATCATTCGGGATAATGACTTAATATCGATTGTGAAATTAATTGGATTGAATTCGAATCGGATAAAAAGTCCCTCCTTGGCCGAGACATGTAGCATGGTTAATGGGTTTGATTTTTCATTAATGTGTTGGACATGTGATGATGATGAAAAGCATGATTAATTGGACTAATTTGATGTTTTGGAAATATTGATTTGGGTGATTAATCATGATATACACTTTAGGTAATTAAATTGGAAATTTGGAATTGGTAATTTAATTAATTGGGCCTTTAAATTTGATTTGGGCTTTTAAAGTTGTAAATGGGCTTATTGGGCTTTGTTGTACAAAGTTGGGTTTAGGCAAATTGGATTGGATCCAATTGGGCCCAAAACCACTTCCTTAAAGCCCAAATGTGACTTATAAACCTTTAAAGTTTAATTGGGCCTAATGGGCCAAAATTGATTCTTGGCTTATGGGGTTACTCCTTGATTGGGCTTTGGTTGCCAAAGCCCATGCCTTAAAGAAATTAATTTAAAGCCCATTGGACTTGAATTAAATTGACGTTGGACGTTAATCGGGCTTTGAGACCCGTAACGATTAAATTTGGAATTTAAGTCGTAAAAGGTTTATTAATAAAGTGTAATATTTAATTTGAATTAAATAAGTGAATTAGTATTAAATATATTAAATTGGATTTAATGTTGTAGTTTAATTTAATTCGAGAATTCGTACTTTGAGTACTTATTCGCAAAAACGAGTTTGACTCGCGCAAAATCAAATCGTTGTTTGAACATTGGATGATCACTAATTATCAGATTAATTAATTTGATTAGATTGATTGATAACATGCTTGTGTGAATACATGGTTGTGATGAATGAATAATGTATATCGGATGGATATTAGACGGGTGGGGGCAATTTTGGAAATTGTTGTAATAAATTCGATTTATTAAATTGGACCTGTGTGTCCAGCCTTATCACCTCTATTCTCTTTGTATTCTCTTCTCACCTATTCCCCTCAATGTAAATGAGGTTTCTTTAGAAGTGTAGTTTAACGGGTAGAAGTAATACAAGTGCTAGTTTGAGAGAGAAAGGGAGAGATTTGATCTAGGATCAATGTGTTAAGTATCCATCCGCATATCATTATTATTTATTTTCATATGCGCTTTATTATGTGTTTAGAATGCATGTTAAGGGTGTATGATGATGAGACCTAAATAAAGATAATAAATTGGTAGCCAATTTGCACGCGAAAAACCCTCATCAAATATCATGCGTTTTTCCTTCCATTGAGTGATTCTTACTCAAGATCCGAAACTGGCATTGGGTTGTTGGCCAAAGTCAAGCCCTTTGTCCGTCGAAGATGTGTTTGAATCACGAGAGTTTTGTTCTATATTGGTGTCTTGTCCAAGTTGTGGTTTGTTGGCCAAAGTCAAGACCACTTCTTGTCCATCGACATTGATTACGAAGCTTTCCATGGTCAATGGGTCGCGCTTGACTGGGATCATTAGGTTTGTTGTGCCAAAGCCAAGGCTTAGTTGATTCAGAGGAAAAAGGTTAGGTAATACATTGGATGTATTGGCATATATAAGATATATGTTTAGGATTTGGATATCCGCCTACTAGATCTAGGAATTGGATTAGATCCAATTGATATTTGAGATCTACCTAGTTAATTATCATACAATTTGTTGGCCAAAGTCAAGATTGTGTGATATTTAACGGGATCCTAGCCCACTAGGAAACACGGTTTCCCGAGTACTCAACAGAGGGTTAGAGGCTCGCCGAAAAATAGTGGAGGCAAGAATTGAATTTGCAATATTCGTTTAATTACTTGCCATACGCGCTCGAACAAATATTCATTCGTCATATAAATTAAATGTTAGTTGGACTAATATTTAAATTGTTGTTTTAATAAGCAGTTGGACTGTATTATAGTTGATTATATAGTGGATTATAGTAATCAATATATTTGAATTAATTAATTTCAATTTACAGTTGATTTTATAATTGGATTATAGTAATCAATGTAATTGAGGTTAATTGATTTAAATTATATTTGATTGTATAGTTGGACTATAATAATCAATATAATACATAGTACCACAAATCGTTGATTAAATAGTTGGACTATTAGAATCAAGATGAATGAAAGATTAGTGTTTAAAACATAATCCTAGGTGAAAATGTATTTAAACGACTATATTTTAAATTGGGAATAATTTCAGGATGGTCCTGGAAATAAATAATAAGTTACTTTATTTGATAAAATAACCTATTATGCCTAAGCCAGGAATTAAGCAAATAGTAGAGCATAATCTTTGGAAGATTTATGTGATGATAACTTAAGTGCTTAATTCGATATACTTGTCATAAATCTATGATTAGATTTAAGAAGTATTAAAATTGCAATAAATAACTCTTGGAGGGTTAAAGACTATTCTCGAGGAGATAAAGTCAAACTTTACAATTAGGTAAGTGGCGCAAGGCGCACCATACTTCAATATTCTAGAAACCCAAGGCTTGGCCAAAGGCTTCTGAAATATTGAAAGGGCAAAGGCAAAATCATTATGATCTTCTGGGAAGATAAATAAATGACATATCCTAAAGTGACTGCCGTTTGGATATGGCAGACACGAAGGAATTAAAGAAAGGGCAAGGCTCTGACTTTAAGAATGTTTGTCAATATGTGTATTACTAGTATTAAAATTGGATTTATACTTATAGTATATTGGATATGTAAAAAATGTTCATGATGATCTGCTGTCAGATAAGCTGCACTGACTTCACTGAGAATTAATCTGCGAATCGGAAACAGGATGAAAGTCTGTTTCGACCTTCGACCGTAGAACCCTAAGTTTAGGAACTACCTTTTGGGTATGTACTTAAATTAGGAACTGTTATAATGTAACTAGTTTGACTAGAAACATTATCTTTATATCAGTGTTTAATCTGTTGCGAATAGACCTTTATATTCTAGAACACTAAAGTGTTTCATTATATAAAGAATGATATTAAGATAAACACATTAGATGTGAGTAACAGAATTTATATTTTGAATATAAATAAATCTCAAACATATAAAATGACAAATATAACTCAAACTGATTTGATCAGTAGAGACTTATTTGTGGCATTGTTGTCTGGGACACAATTAAACAAGACTCGTATATCCACGCTTTTGAAGAGTGGGTACTAGGACTGATTTGACTATTCAAATAAAGTCTACGAATCTAGTTTACTAGGTAAAGTACCTGAAACGCTATTTACTTGGTAATAGTGATAGTGCCATCGATCTGTTAGCCCTATTCATAGTGAAGTAAGTGGGCCCATATCTAGAAATACTAGATATGAATATGAATATTTCGTGACCTTAACGGATGTGGCATCACATTATGGTTATGTGTTTCTTTTGAAGAACACAAATCGATAACTTTTAGAGTTTCGACACGAAGTAGACAAACAGATCATCTAAAGTATTAAACCATCGCGGTAAGACCGTAATGGAAAATACTTAAGCAGTAAGTTTCAAACATACGTGAAAGAGTATAGTATTCTTTCAATGAGGACTCCTCCTAGGACATGTCAGTTTGACGGTGTGTCCGTACGGAGAAACTGAATTTTGTTGGACATGATAAGGTTAATCATGAGTCGCTCTGAGCTACCATTTCCTTCAACGGATATGCATTAACTGTGCAATACTTATTTAGAATAAGGTTCCATATAAATCTGTTTGACAGATATCATATTAGATATGAACAGGAAAGAAACCGGGTTTCTCATTCCTGATGATTTGGGTATGCTAGGCATATGTTTGGATGATACCAAACTAAAACCCAAATAGGATAAGTGCCAATTGTAGGTCATCCTAGGGATACCATAAGTATAGTACTTATACATCTCACGAGAGAACAATGTTATTGATGCTCACCATGCGGTTTTCCTAAGAGGAATACCGATATGCAGTGGTAAGTGGGAGGATGGTATAACTCGATGAAAGTCGGAGTAATACTGTTCAAGGCACGAAGTCCTTAATGGAACACAGATAGTTCATCAAGGATGAAACTATACCATTAATCTTCGAATACACAAGAACCGCGTAGATCGGAGAGAATCAGAAAACAACCTGGGGTATGGGTTTCTGATCTCGCCTCATAAAGATGTCAATCTTGTTGAGGTTGACCAACCGACTACATTTGAGGAAGTGATACAAGGTATCAACTCCCTTTTATGGCAAAGTGCCATGAGTCCAAAATGGATTCCATGTATACCAACTATGTTTGGACACTAGTTGAAGTACCACAAGGCATTATGCCTACTGGTACAGTATAAGTCTTCAAGGAAGACATACATGGATGGCAACATACCAACGTATAAAGCTAGGCTTTTAACGAAAAGGTATCGTTATCAACATTGTGTTGATTACGGTTCAACCTTTTACCTGTTGCCATGGTAAATCCATTTGGATGATGCTTGCTGATACTGCATATTTCATTTATGAAATGTGTCAGTTAAAGATCAAAATCGCTTTCCTTAAACGGAAACCTTTTGGAGTATGTTTATAACATCCTGACGATTTTGTCGTACCTAAACCAGCAAACTAGGTTTGCGGGTTGTTCGATCCATGTTTGGATTGAAGCAAGCATAATGTTCTTGGAGCTGACGTTTTGATGTAATCATAATGGTGTATGATTTAATTCAAAATGAAAATAATTCTTGTGTATATAAGGAGGTTAGTGGGAGCGCACTGACAATGGATGTCATGTATAAAATAATGATAATATATGTTATTTCTTGGAAATGATATTCCCATAAAACAATCGGCGAGAGCTTGGCTTTCGAGATAATTCTCCGTAGAATTCTTAGGAGTAACAACCTTTATTTAGGAATAAAGATCTATTGGGATAGATTTAAAGTTGTTAACACTCTCTGAGAAATTGTACATTTAAAATGTACGTGACCTGGTGTCTCATACGCTTTGAGCGTATGGAGACACAATCAGACTAATCCGAGTGATAGTCACTGGATTGAAGTTAAGAACATCCGTTAGTATCTCAGATAACAAAGGATGCTGTCTTAGACTATGGAGAAGGAGAACTTGAAGTGACTGGGATCACTGTAGCAAGTTTCCAAACCGATAAAGACGACTATAAGTCGCAAACGGTACTATAAATTTAGAATACCGGAACAGTGAGCTGGAAATCTTCCAAGCAAGATATTGTTACCATATAAACAACAAATGCGGATTATTGCTGCAGCTGAGGCAGCAATAGAAGCCATTTGGGTCGATAATAAATCTAATTAGATTAGATATAGTTCTGTTAGCAGCTGAGCTAGGTGTCAGCACAGGCTAAAGAATTAATGGTCTCATCAACGATCCAGATATATACTTCGATATTCATCTGATTCGTTCGGATCATACATCGTGGCGATGTGATGATCGTATAAATCGCGTCAGACGATAATCATGTAAATCCGCTGACGAAAACCTTTTCTCAGTAATTTGAGCGAACCGTACATAGTTCGGGTGTTAGGCACTCGAGTGACTGGCTATAGGCCAAGTGGGAGATTGTTGGACAATTATGACCCATAGCGTCACTATTTGTACAGATCATGATGTTGTTGTACAAATTAACTATGTGACAAAGGAGATTGCTATATTATCATTTGTGATTAGATCACCTTAGATATATAAATGATAGGAGGTCCCTATGATTAGTTCCTGGATTGAGAATGATATGAGACAGTATCAGTCCACAAAAGATTAATCATTAAATATCCCTAGTCAGAGTATTATCGAGATTGGATATCGGTAATGCGTAAAAGACTAGTATTGCACTTGTGCACGTTGTGAGGGCATAACGGGCATAGTTCTCATATATTTAAGTATTGGATACTTATGCAAGTGCGGTAGGAGGTTGTGTTTCACCGATGGTACGGGAAACAGCTTCGCTCTGGATAGACCCCCTCGAAATCCCATTGGTAGTTTGACTATGTGTCTATGGGAGTCCGACATCAGGGTAGGTGTATTTGGTCTTAACCTGAGACTTGCACCGCTAATACTTATGACAATCAATATACTTTGGTTGAGGTCGTCCAGGGCTTTAACCGGTTCTGTGTACGCCAATACTGGGTATATTGAGAATCGTAGAGTATTGGTGTGATGTCAAGATGGAAGTATCACTCCAGTCATAGTGGAGATGATGTCACGTAGGATACGGTATTAGTGCTCTTAAGTGCTGCGCGGCCATCGGGATATTATGACTAGGTCATGTATATCCGATTATAGAGACTAGTTACCAGACATCCGACATGTGCTTCGTACGGGGCAGACACAACTCCAGCCCCAGGCCTAGCACGTGACCATCTGATACTAGATCGATATGCACTATACGATGTATACTACGCCTGATACAGATCAATATATTCCTGTAAGGATATTTCTGGAGAATTGGGTAGGCATGGCGCTTTGCTGGAAGCCAACCTTGTCTTGTGAATCAGTAAAACGTAGTACTTGGTACTTACGTGTTCGGATAGTCCGACGAGCGAATTTACTGCCAACATATCCAGAGATCTCATGGGTCGCTTCCCAATGATACACCGATGACGTATGACTCGCACTTTAATTAATCTGGGATTATTTCGATGAGAGAGAAAATTAATCTGGGATTAATTACGGAGATATTTTATCTGGAATAAAATATCGTCTAAAGAGAGAGAACGCGATTAATTTGGAATTAATCGGTAAAATAAATTTAATAGTTAAATTTGATTTTTCTATTTAATTTATTCGAATGGGCTAAAATTAATATATCGGATATATTAATATGAATTGGATTTCATTACGAAATTAAAGTCGGACTTTAATGCGAACGAACGAATTAATTTAGAATTAATTCGTAAACGACGTTCGTAATATTTGCGTCGCATCGATATTTAATTAAATTAGATTTAATTATTTAACGACGGAAGTTCGTTTAATCAGATTAAACGGAACCGAGCCGCGGAAAATGTTCATAGAGATATTTGAATTTTGAATTCAAATATGTGGGGCCCATGTGTGATAGGTGTACCTACCACCCAACTACCTTGTTTTACTTTTGGAAAACCATTTACCCACACCTACCAAGTTTAGGGTAAAAGGTGAAATGGTTTTACCTAAAGTATATAAACAAAATCTCTCTCTACACTTTGGTAATAATTATTATTCATTAGATGGGTTTTAGTAAACCCTAGACAACTCTATCTCTCTCCCATCTCTTCAAAGTCACGCCCAAGGGGCTGCTGGACTGCCTCAAATGGCGTCAATGATGGAGGACCTTTTTGTGGATTTTGTGGCAAGATCCAAGTGCTAGTACACTTCTAAGAGGCATACGAAGGTGTTAGGAAAACCCACCCACGAGCCGGGAATCATTAGACGAAGATTGGAGCTTGAAATCTTGGATTCTTGAAGACTCACAACTGAAATTATTGAGCAGTGGACTGCATGCAGTGGGCGCACCTTGGAGGGCTGAAAAATGGTTTTGTTTGTCTTCAAATCGTCTCAACCGATCAATGTAAGTATTCCGCAACTTCTTTGATATGTATTTCACACATCTTCATGCTTGTTTGATGATCTTGGGACCTAGAATAAAACCAACAGGAGGTGTCACTTAAAAGAAAGGAAATGACAAGAAAGTCAGTGTTTTCATTACAATAAGAAAAGACATTGGAAAAGAAACTTTTCTCTTTACTTAGCAAGCCTGAAAAAACAAGTTAATGGTATTGCCTCACTCATGTCATAGAAACTAATCTTAGCATTAGTTTCAATTCTCTTTCATGGATTTTAAATTCTGTTGTTACCTCAAATATTTGTATGTCCTCGCATATTTTAAAGAGTATGCGACTACTCAAGGAAGGAGAAGTGGTCCTAAATGATGGGAATGAAGAGTTAGTCTCAGTTTCCGCCATGAGGACATGTCATTTTTCTTTATCATCAATGTTGGGGCGGTTATGAAACTCATAGGGTCGGATCGGTGTCCCGAGCAGCGAAAATGGGTCTAACCTATAGATATCAAGCATGTGTGTATTTTAAAATAAGAATTCTCAGATGTACTAGCAAGTTCATATGGAATATTATATTCAATTACGAGTGTATAGAAAAAAACCCGAGGCTGAATTGGAGTTTGGAAACTCCAAAACAGACATAAAAAAGTTTCAGTACGCGCGTAACACGCGCGCTCTCTGTGTGTTCTAGCACTGTAGCGCCCAGCGCACACACACACATATTTTTTTAAAAATTTTTCTTCAAGTATCAACTCTCATTCCAGAGAGCTGGAATGAGAGCTAATACTTAGGGTTTTTAACAAAATATATTTTTAATCTTCCCTAAACACTTTCAAACACCTAAAATTTTATTTTAACAACAAAATCATGTTGGAAAATTGTGACCAATAGCATCACTATTTGTAAAAGACATTGTGTTTTTTGTACAAATTAACTATGTGACAAAGGAAATTGCTATTTTATCATTTTGTAATTGGATTACTTGGATTTATATAAATGATAAAAGTCCATATGATTAGTAACAGATTAATAAAATATGAGACAATATTAATCCACAAATGGTTTAATCATTAAATATCCCTAGTCGTAGTATTATCGAGAGTGGACATCGATAATGCGGAATAGACTAGTATTACACTTGTGCGCGTTATGGAAGCTTAACGGCATAGTTCTTATATATTTAAGTATTAGATACTTATGCAAATGTGATAGGAGGTTCTGTTAGCCGTTGGATCGGGAACAGCTTCGCTCTGGATAGACCCATCGGAATCTCATTGGTAGTATGACTATGTGTCTATGGGAATCCGAATCAGGGTAGGTGTATGTGGTCTTAACTTGAGACTTGCATCGCTAATACTTGCGACAATCAGTATACTTTGGTTTTGGTCGTCCGGAGCTTTAACAGGTTCTGTGTATGCCTCTTCTGGGTATACTGAGAATCGTAGTGTATTGGGTGTGATGTCAAGATGAGAGTATCACTTCAGTCATATGGAGATGATGATCACGTACGGATACAGAACTAGTACTCTTAAATGCTGCAGCTATCGGGATAGTATGACTAGGTCATGATTATCCGATTACATAGACTAGTTGCTAGTGATCCGATATATGCTTCGTACGGGGCAGACACAATTCCAGCCCTAGGCCTAGCATGTGACATTCGATACTGGATTGTATTACGCAATACATTGTATACTATGCCTGATACAGATTATATATTCTTCGTTGAATATTTCTGGAGAATTGGGTAGGCACGGTGCTTTGCTAGAAGTCAACCATGTATTGTAAATCGGTGAGAACACGGTACGCGGTATGCACGTGTCGGATAGTCCGACAACCATATTTACTACCAACATATCCAGGGATCTCTTGGGTCGCTTCCCAAAGATTCACCGATGACATTTGACTCGAACAGAATTAATCTGGGATTAATTATGAGAGAGAAAATTAATCTCAGATTAATTACGGCAAGAATTTATCTGGGATAGAATTTATTTAGAAGAGAGAACATGATTAATTTGGAATTAATCGATTAAATAATATATTGGATATATTAATTGAAATCAGATTTCAATGCGGATTAAAATTGGATTTTATTTCGGGCGAACGAATTAATTTGGAATTAATTCGTAAGCGACTTTCGTAATAATTTTGCTAAGCATTATTATTTAATTAAATTGGATTTAATTACGTCGCAATGGAAAATTCGTTTAATCGGATTAAGCAAACCCAAGCCCAAAGTGTGTTGTGTAAGCCAACTAGATTTGGAATTAAATGAGTGGGACCCATGACTTACATTAATTGTCACTATTTGTGATGTAAGTAGTTGGAATAGTAAATATGGCATTTACTTCACACATCTACCACTTTTTGAAAGTCAACACACACCATTTTTTTGTATTAGTTTTTGGAAAATAAAAATATCAAAAAAAAATTATTCTCTCTCTCCCTACCTCAATGTCGATTGCTTCTCTTTGGAAGAGGAAATTTTTTTTTTCAAAATCTTCAAAGCTAGTACTTAAATGAGTCTTTTGAGGTGATAGGGAAACTCAACCTTGAGTTTGGAATTCATTTTATGCTTGGAGCTTCCACCCATTCAAAGAAAGTTTTGAATTTTCTAATCCGGTCAATGTAAGTTTTTTCGCAACTCACTTGATTATTCACACTAGAATCATGTTTATGAGACCTTGTGATGTCTTGGACAAACTAACAATGGTATCAGAGCCACCTAAACTTGATTTTAATTTATAGGGTTTAAGGACTTTAATTTGGGGATTTTGCTTGGAGCATGTATTTTCCTAAATTGATTGTTTGGTTATGCTTGGATGATGATAACTTAGAGTTATACATTGTAAGATTTGTGAAAAATTGATTGGATCTAATTTGCCCCAAATTCCATGACATGGCTTAATAGAACCCTTGAACCTCTCTTGGTGATTTTTTGAAATTAGACTATTGGATGAGTTTAAGGCATGAAATGAATATTGATTGTTGATTTAATTAGATTGAAATCAAAATTGGATATTATTTTTGCTCATTGCCGTGAGTTATAGCATGTTGAATGGATTGATTTTGCCTCAATTTTGTGTTGGACATGAATTTGAGAATGAAAGCATCATTAATTAGATTAATTGATGTTTCAGAAATATTAGATTAATTAATTAATTGTGGTAATTGCACTTAAATTAGATTAATATGTAATTTGGAATAATATATTAATTTAATTTGTTGTATTTGGGCTAATGGGCTTGGTTAGGCCAAATATAGTTTTGGACAATTAGGTTGGATCCAATTGGGCCTAAAACCATTTCCATAAAGTCCAAATATGACTATTGGGCCTTTAATAATTTAATTAGGCCTAATGGGCCTAAATTGATTTTTTGCAAATGGTGATTCCTTATTGGGCCTTGGCATTTTGGGTTTGATCCATATTGGCCAAAGCCCATGCCTAAAGAATTAATTGAAAGCCCATTGGACTTTAATTAAATTAGCATTGGAGAATTAATTGAAAGCCTATTGGACTTTAATTAAATTAGCATTGGATGCTAATTGGGCCTTTGAGACCCATTTAGATTGGATTTGGAATCCAAGTCTAAAAGACACTATTAAAAGTGTAATTATTTAATTTGGAATTAAATATGAATTAGTATTGGATACAATTTAAATTGGATTTAAAATTATAGTTCGATATAATTCAAGAATACGTACTTTGAGTATTTATTCTTAAACGAGTTGGACTCGCGCAAATCAAATCGTTGTATGAACATTGGATGGTCATTAATCGAAGATTAATTAATTGGATTAGATTGATTGACATCATGCTTTGTGTGAATACTTGGATGTATTTATATGAATAATGTATAACGGATGGATATTAGTAGGGTGGGGGCAATTTTGGAAATTGTTGTAAGTATGGTACTTATTTATTAAATTGGACCTGAGTGTACAGCCTTTCACCTCATTATCTCTTTGTATTTCTCTTCTCACCAATTCCCCTAAATGTAAATGAGGTTTCTTTAATGTATTATGTAATTGGGTAGAAGTATGTAAAGTGCTAGTAGGAGAGAGGAAAGAGAGTAATTTGTTCTAGGAACAAATTATATTATATATCCATCTGCATATCATTATTAATTTATCACGCCTTATTATGCTTTTAGAATGCATGTTTAAGGGTGTATGATGAGACCTAATCAAAGATAATAAATTGGTTGCCAATTTACACGAAAAATTCTCACTTTAATATTAAGCGTTTTCCTTCCATTGAGTGGTTCTCTCTCAAGATCCAAGATTGACTTGGATTTGTTGGCAAAGTCAAGATCATTGTCCATCGCGGATGTGTTTGAACCACAAAACTTTGTTATATATATCGCATGTCTTGGGCAGTTGTGACTTCGTGGCCAAAGTCAAGGTCACTTCTGAACATCGACGTGGATTACGAATCTTTCCCACTGTCAATGGGTCGCGCTTAACTGGAATTATTAAGCTTGTTGAGCCAAAGCCAATGCTTATTTGATTCAGAGGAAAAGGTTAGGATGATATATTGGATATATGTTTTGGACTTGAAGGTCCACCTACTTGATCTAGGAATTGGATGGGATCCAATTGATCTTAGAGATCTACCTAGTTAAGTTTCATACAGCTTGTTGGCCAAAGTCAAGGTTGTGTGTTATTTAACGGGATCCTAGCCCACTAGGAAACTAGGTTTCCCGAGTACTCAACATAGGGTTAGAGGCTCGTCAAAAAATAGTGGGAGACCAATATAAAATTTGCAATTTCATTTAATACTTGCTAACACGCGCTCTTTTATTGTATTTATCGTTGTTAAATATATATATATATATATATATATATATATATATTAGTTGGACTAATATTATTTTATTGCTTTCTTTGAACATTTAGACTGTACAAGACACTACTCGACTTGTAGTTGGTTATATAGTTGGACTATAGTAACCATTACATTTTAAGTGTACCAGAAATCATTGATTCAATAGTTGGACTATTGCAATCGAGATGGCTGGAAAGATTAGCGTTAGAGACATAATCATGGGCGAGAATGCCTTTAACGGCACCAATTTTCCAGATTGGGAGATGAATCTCAGGATAGTCCTGGGAGCCGAGAAGTTGCTCTATGTTATAGACAGACCTCTCGGGCCTGAGCCGGACATGAGTGGGTAGTTGATCATGAGCTTTGGAAGACTCATCGAGATGATAACTTTATCACTCAATCCGTCATGCTTGCCGTAATGACCCCTCAATTTCGTCGTCAGAACAAAGGATTGGATTCTTATAACATGATGTTGAAATTGAAGGACCTTCATAGATCTAACCTTAGATCTCAGAAGTACGAATTGCAGAAGAAGCTCTTCCACTCGCGTATGTCAGAGGGTATATCTGTCGAGCACTATGTGTCAACATCGAACAGCTAGGTCAGCTGGGCATAACCTTCGAGGCTGAGACTTCTATAGATTTGATCTTACAGTTTCTGCCCGGCTGCTGGGGCAGGTTCATCATGAACTACAATATGATGAACCAAGAAAAGACTCTTGGAGAGTTGATGGCGATGCTGAAAGAAGCAGAGCCAGAGCTTCTGAAGGGCAAGAAGAGCGAGGCACATCTTACTTCGACATCTCAGAATGCCAAAACTTGGCCGAAGGCTTCTGGATGTGTGAAGAAGAAGAAGAAGAAGAAGAAAGGGCAAGGCAAAATCATCAAAGTCTTCTGGGAAGACTAAGGACAAATCCCAAGACGTCTGCCTACACTGTGGCAAACGAGGTTACTGGAAGCGTGACTGTCGTGAGTACAAGGCGGAGTTGAAGGAAGCGAGGACGGGCAAGGCTTCGGCTTCATGTATGTTTGTTATTGAAATAAACATGTCCACTACTGATTTTAAAAATTGGATTTCTGATTCTGGATGTGGTACTCACATATGTACTGATGTGCAGGATCTGCAGATTAGCAGGAGAGATCGACATTTGAGTCGAAAATGAGACTAGTGTCACCGTTTTGGCCGTTGGCACCTATATTTTGAATCTGCCATCTAGGCATGTACTTAATTTAGGTGACTATTATTTTGTACCTAGTTTGACTAGGAATATCATCTCTGTATCTTTTTTAACCCGATGTAGGTATACCTTTGTATTCCGGAACACTGGGTGTTTTGTATATAAAGATGATGTTTTGATATGTACAGCTGATGTTAATAATGGCCTTTATATTTTAAATATAAATGAATCTCAAACATATAATATGACAAACAAAAGGCTCAAAATGAGTAACACGGATGAAACTTATATGTGGCATTGTTGTCTGGGACACATTAACAAGACTCGTATATCCACACTTTCGAAGAGTGGATACTTGGACGGATTTGATCCTAATTCATATGACGTCTGCGAATCATGTTTATTAGGCAAAATGCCTAAAACACCTTTTAGCGGTGAATGTGTACGTGCCACCGAACTATTAACCCTGTTCATAGTGACGTATGCAGGCCCATGTCTAGCCAGGATAGAGGTGGATATGAATACTTCGTAACCTTTACGAATGATGCATCGCGTTAAGGTTATGTGTATCTTATGAGACACAATTCAGAAACTTTTGAGAAATTCAAATAGTTTCGACACGAAGTAGAAAAATATACTGGCAAAAGTATTAAAACATTACGATCGGACCGTGGTGGAGAATACTTGAGCAATGAGTTTCTCGATTACTTAAAAGAATATGGTATTCTTTCACAGTGGACTCCTCCCGGAACACCTCAATTGAACGGTGTGCCCGAACGGAGAAACCAAACTTTGTTGGACATGGTAAGGTCTATGATGAGTCGCACTGAGCTACCAATTTCCTTCTGGGGATACGCATTGAACAGTGCAATACTTATTTTGAATAAGGTTATGTCAAAGTCTGTTGGACAGACTCCATATGAAATATGGACAGGAAAAAAATCGGGTTTCTCATTCCTGAGGATTTGGGGATGTTGGGCATACGTTAAACGTTTGGATGGTACCAAACTATAACCCAAATCGGATAAGTGCCTATTTGTAGGTTATCCTAGGGAAACCAAAGGATATTACTTCTACAACTCACAAGAGAACAAGGTATTTGTTGCTCTCCATGCGTTTTTCCTCGAAAATGAATTCCTAGATGCAGTGGTAAGTGAGAGGAAAGTAGAACTCGATGAAAATCGGAGTGATACTGTTCCTGGCACCGACCCCCTCTCGGAACACGAACAGTTCACCAGGGATGAGACTGTTCCACATCCTTCTAATACACGAGAACCACGTAGGTCGGAGAGAGTCAGAAAAAAACCTGAGAGGTATGGGTTTCTGATCTCACCTCATGTAGATATTAATCTTATTGAGGATAATGAGACGACTACGTATAAGGAAACGATACAAGGTATCGACTCCGCTTTATGGAAAGAGGCCATGAAGTTCGAAATGGATTCCATGTATACAAACCAAGTTTGGACACTGGTTGATGCACCAGAAGGTGTTAAGCCGATTGGTTGTAAATGGGTCTTCAAGAAGAAGACGGACATGGATGGAAACATACAAACGTACAAAGCTAGGCTGGTAGCGAAATGGTATCGTCAACAACATGGTGTCGATTACGATGAAACTTTTTCACATGTTGCCATGATTAAATCCATTCGGATCATGCTTGCTATTGCTGCATATTTCGATTACAAAATATGGCAGATGGATGTCAAAATCGCTTTCCTTAACGGAAACCTTTTGGAGGATGTTTATATGCAACAGCCTGACAGTTTTGTCGTGCCAAAACATGCAAACAAGGTTTGCAAGTTAAATCAATCCATTTATGGATTGAAGCAAGCATCGCGTTCTTGTAACCAACGTATTGATGAGATCATAAAAGAATATGGTTTCATTCAAAACGAAGATGATTCTTGTGTATATAAGAAGGTTAGTGGGAACGCACTGACATTCGTTATCCTATATGTTGATGATGTATTGCTTTTAGGCAATGACATTCTCATGCTACAATTGGTGAAAGTTTGGCTTTCATTAAAATTCTCAATGAAAGACCTGGGAGAAGCAGCTTATATTCTAGGAATAAGGATCTACCAGGATAGATCTAGGAAGCTTCTTGGACTCTCCGAGAGCTCGTACATTGACAAAGTGTTGAAGAGATTCAACATGGATCAGTCAAAGATGGGGCTGCTTCTAGTGTCACATGTTGTCTCTATATCTAAGGACATGTGTCCTAAAACTCAAGATGAGAGAGATTCAATGAATCGGATCCCGTTCGCTTCTACAGTTGGATCGATCATGTATGCCATGATTTATACGCGACCTGATGTCTCCTATGCTTTGAGCATGTGCAGTCGCTATCAGGCCGATCCAGGTGATAGTCACTGGATTGCTGTTAAGAACATCCTTAAGTATCTTAGACGAACTAAGGATGCTTTCTTAGTCAATGGAGATGGATAACTTGAGATGAAAGGGTTCACCGATGCAAGTTTCCAAACCGATAAAGACAACTCAAAGTCGCAATCGGGGTACATATTTTGCTTGAACAACGGAGCAGTGAGCTGGAAATCTTCCAAGCAAGAGACTGTTGCCGATTCAACAATAGAATCATAATACATTGCTGCAGTTGAGGCAGTAAAAGAAGCAGTTTGGATATATAAATTCCTAATTGGATTAGGAGTAGTTCTGTTAGCAGCAGAGCCCGTGCCTTTGTATTGTGACAAAAATGGGGCTATAGCGCAGGCTAAGGAACCGCGGTCTCATCAACGATCCAAGCATGTACTTTGACGTTTCCATCTGATTCGTGAGATCATACATCGTGGCGATGTGAAGATCGAAAAGATTCGATGACAATATTACAGATCCGCTGATGAAAGATATTTCTCAGCAAAAGTTTGAACGACATGTACATAGTTCAGGTGTTAGATACTTGAGAGATTGGCTATGAGCCAAGTGGGAGATTGTGGACAATTGTGACCCATAACATCACTATTTTTAAAAGACATTGTGTTTTTATACAAATTAACTATGTGAGAAAGGAAATTGCTATTTTATCATTTTGTAATTGGATTACATGGATTTATATAAATGATAAAAGTCCATATGATTAGTACCAGATTAATAAGATATGAGACAGTATTAATCCACTAACGGTTTAATCATTAAATATCCCTAGTCGTAGTATTATCGAGACTGGCCATCGATAATGCGGAATATACTAGTATTACACTTGTGCGCGTTATGGAAGCTTAACGACATAGTTCTCATATATTTAAGTATTGGATACTTATGAAAGTGTGATAGAAGTAACTGTTAGCCGTTGGATCGGGAATAACTTCGCTCTAGATAGACTCACTCGGAATCTCATTGGTAGTATGACTACGTGTCTATGGGAATCCGAATCAGGGTAGGTGTATGTGATCTTTAACCTGAGACTTACGTCGCTATTACCTGCGATAATCAGTTTACTTTAGTATTGGTGTACGGTGTCAAGTTTTAGTATAAATGAGTTTAGAGTATCGAACCCACAGGGATTGCGTTAACTCACACTAAATACTATAATTGATAATCCTAACTTTATTTAGAAAACAAATAATAAAGATTTTAATAAATAAATATAAAAATAATTATATGTGAGGGACTAATACGATAGAGATTCTAGATCCTGATTTCACCTAGTTGTCTCCTATGTATTTGTCATGCCAATTAATCTTTGTTCAGTTATATTATTTATAAGTTAAGATTCCAAAAATATTCACTCCATCTCTCGAGCATCAGTGAAAATATCATCAACTATAGACTTCGATATCTCTATAAAAATCTAGTAGTTAACAATTCATTACGCTTTGTGATTCTATATTAATGACTTCAAAGGAACTTATATATTCTCTCGAACTCTATAAAACTCCTAAGTTATATTCTCTAGATCTATTCAAAATCCCATCTCTCGAGTGATAAATTCCAAACATATATCATCATATTTGTGGCTAGCAAACGCAAAGCATTAAACTCAAAAGAATACAAATAAACTTAATAAAACTTCATAACAAAATTAACAATTAAAACAAATGTTCAATCATCAATTACATCATTCTCCAAAATTAAGGAGTCCAAATCATGAAAATAGATAAAAACAATGAAAATAAGGTCATGAATCTAATGGAAATCATTAGAGTTCTAAGAAAGAGACAAGAAGATAAAACCCGAATTGAATCTCTTCCTCTTCGGACGTCACCACATTCGTCTCCTCTTGTTGCTCTTCAATCATCCTCCTTAGATCTCTAAAAATATGTGTTTTTTTATTTTGTGTTGTGTATTAGCCTCCCCTTTTGAGTTGTGGATGAACTAATGTATTTATAATAAAGTCTTGGGGTCATTAAACATCTAAAAAACCCTAAAATCCTGTTTCTGGTGCGCACGGGGCGCCGCGGCGCCTGGGCTTGGCGCCACGGCGCCAAAAACCCTGGATTTTGTATGGAACGCAAAGATATCTTTGAGTAGATACAAATTTATATATTATGGGTCTCATAACTCTTTCTAGATCAAAAGTTATAGCCTTTTTAAATTTAGTGCGCAGCTGATGCTGGTTTTGCCTGTTCTTGAGTTTGATGCTTCCAATAGGTCCCGAAACACGCGTAATTTTTCCATTCTTCGTGTTCTAATGCTTTCTACAAATAATACATAAAATGAACTATAAATGACACTAAATGACTCGATCCATAAAAAAATAATAGGCTAAGGATGTCGGAATAAGTGGGTATAAACCGCACTTATCAGCTGACGAAAGATATTTCTCAGCAAAAATTTGAGCGACATGTACATAGTTCAGGTGTTAGATACTTAAGTGATTGGCTATGATCCAAGTGGGAGATTATTGGACAAATGTGACCCATAGCATCACTATTTGTAAAAGACATTATGTTTTTATACAAATTAACTATGTGACAAAGGAAATTGCTATTTTATCATTTTGAGATTGGATTACTTGGATTTTTATAAATGATAAAAGTTCATATGATTAGTACCAGATTAATAAGATATGAGACAATATTAATCCACGAACGGTTTAATCATTAAATATCCCTAGTCGTAGTATTATCGAGAGTTGACATCGATAATGCGGAATAGACTAGTATTACACTTGTGCGCATTATGGAAGCTTAACGATATAGTTATCATATATTTAAGTATTGGATACTTATGCAAGTATGATAGAAGGTTCTGTTAGCCGTTGGATCGGGAACAGCTTCGCTCTGGATAGACCCATCGGAATCCTATTGGTAGATGACTATGTGTCTATGGGAATCCGAATCAGGGTAGGTGTATGTGGTCTTAACTTGAGACTTGCATCGATAATACTTGCGACAATCAGTATACTTTGGTTTTGTTCGTCCGGAACTTTAACAGGTTATGTGTACGCCTCTTCTGGGTATACTGAGAATCGTAGTGCATTGGGTGTGATGTCAAGATGGGAGTATCACTTCAGTCATATGGAGATGATGATCACGTAGGGATACAGAACTAGTACTCTTAAATGCTGCAGCTATCGGGATAGTATGACTAGGTCATGATTATCCGATTACAGAGACTAGTTGCTAGTGCTCCGATATATGCTTCGTACGGGGCATACACAATTCCAGCCCTAGGCCTAGCATGTGACATTCGATACTGGATTGTATTACGCAATACATTGTATACTATGCCTGATACAGATTATATATTCTTCGTTGAATATTTCTGGAGAATTGGGTAGGTACGGTGCTTTGCTAGAAGTCAACCATGTCTTGTAAATCGGTGAGAACATGGTACGCGGTACGCACGTGTCGGATAGTCCGACAACCATATTTACTACCAACATATCCAGGGATCTCTTGGGTCGCTTCCCAAAGATTCATCGTGTAACATCCCAGATTATTTTAGTGAGTTGGGTGAATTTATTTTTCCGCGCGTAAAGGCGCGTCCGAGCGCGAAGTTTATTTTACCGTAAAAAAAGAATTATTGCAAGGAAATAGTTATGAGATGTAATTAATTTAAATTTGAGGGGTTTTATTGAGACTTGCTCTAGATATTTTTATACACATTTAATACACACACAAATAAATAACTAAATCCTAGAAATTTCTAGGACACATGTATTAAATATATATATATAAATCACCCACACACGTGACACAATGGAACACACACATCTACCTAAACCAAAAACACACACGCACCAGAATACCCAGGCAGTTCACAGTTTACGCACACAGCACACACAGAGGGAAAACAGAAGAGAGAAATACAGAAAACGGAACAGGAAGAGAGCAGAGAGAGGAGGAATCGAAGAAGAGAATAAGAAGGCTGGAAGAGAGATAGACCGAGAAGAAAGTAGAGAAGCCGAGAAAAGAAATCAAGAGCAGGCCGAGAGTGAGGATGATGGAGAGATAGCAGAGATAAGAGAAATAGAAGGAGAGAGAAGGGAGGCTGAGGGAATGAAGAAAGCAGAAGCAGACAGAGGCTGAACCAGAGACACGAGTGAGAGAGCTGAAGGACGATGAAGAATGATACAAAGCTAAGGAGTTTAAATTCAATTTCAGTAGCTTCATAGATGCATCAGAAACCAGTAAGTACTCTATGGGATGAATTTCTTGAGTTGGGTGTTTATGGGTTTAATTTGATTTGATGAACAAACCTGGAATTTGAATTAAGGATGATGAAGATGAGTATAACAGAGTGATTAAAAAAAAAACAAAAAAAAAAAACTGATTTTAACTTTGAAATTGAAAGAAACTAACCGGATTAAAGTAATTGGGAGTTTGGGGAAAATTGATATGAACCCTAAAATTTGGGGATTTCCAGATTAGTAGTATAGCAGTAGAGAGGATAGGAGCATTGGATGAGACAAAAACAGCAAGGGTAGGAATAGCAGTAGCAGTAGTCAGAATAGAAGCAATAACTAGTGCTATAGAGCATAACCTGTTGTAATTAAAGATGATAAACGAGCAGTATGAATTAATAAATTTGTGGTTTATGTTTACGGGCATGTTCCTGGACGAGGATAACAGCATGAAAAATCAGGTAAGTGTTATATATTTGATTGATGAATTGTATATTGATGGCATGTGTTCATAGAATAATTAAAGTATAGGTTTTCATGTGTACTGTCATATTCTGAAAATTTGAGTTGGAATTTAGTCTGTTGAGTAATGGAGATTTATGTGTGTATTTGTGTTATTGATATTAGTATTGGAAGGGTTGAATTGAGCATATGAATTGGCATGATAATGATGAATGTAGAGATATATCTATGGTCTGTAAATGGAGTGTGTGTGTAATGGAGTTAATGATGATAATAAACGTGAAGTTGAAATGTATTACCTGAACTAGAAGCCAAATTCTGATTTTAATCTCTGACATCAGATCCTGGAATGAGATATTGAGTGTGGAGACAGCACCGAAATAAGTTTTAGAGCAGACTCTAATCAGACCCTACAGGAGAGGCTCAAGTTTACCTCTGAAATTAGCCCCTGTAATATGAAAATAAATTGAAAATTAATATTTTATGAGTGTATGCATATATCAGTGTAGTAGTATAAGCATATGGTGCATAAAGAAGAGCAAGAATTAGCAGGATACGAATGAAAGAAAGAATAATGCATTGTGCATGCACGTTGTATGATTTTTCCAGAACTGAAGATAAGAATGATTTTTAAAATTCAAGAGTTTTAAAAGAAAAGTTTCAGATGTTTTTTTTTTTTAAAGGAAACGTTTTCAGAAAATGTTTGATACAGTTTTGAGATTTAAAGCTTGAGTTTTATGGCTTTATGTTTTTCGGGGCATGAGGTAAAAAATCACCCCAGTATGTAACTTGAGATATAGTTCGGAATTGACGGATAATTTGGAATTGACGTATATCATATGAATTCGGGATTTGGGATTTGACCCATCCTAGCTGTACACTAATTGGAATTGACGGATATAGACGCATGTGCACATGTGGAGGACTGAGGGGACGCTCTCAGATCCTCGAGCAGGACTAGGGGCTACAGGGTCCCGAAATCCTGATTTTCAGAGATGCCCAGTTGAGTTATGGTCCTGGGCATCGAGTACACCCAGTTGAGTTATGGTCCTGGGTGCAGAGAGACGTCCAGTTGAGTTATGGTCCTGGACGTAGAACAGTTTTCAGTTTTCAGATTTTCAATACACGGTTTTCAGAAACAGAGTTTAGAAATTGGATTTTAATGCGGAATTAAAATTGGATTTTAATTCGGTCGAACGAATTAATTTGGAATTAATTTGTAAGCGACTTTCGTAATAATTTTGCTAGGCATTATTATTTAATTAATTTGGATTTAATTACATCGCAACGGAAAATTCGTTTAATCGGATTAAACGAACCTGAGCCCAAAATGTGTTGTGTAAGCCAACTAGATTTGGAATTAAATGGGTGGGACCTATGACTTACATCAATTGTCACTACTTGTGATGTAAGTAGTTTGAATAGTAAATGTGGCATTTACTTCACACATCTACCACTTTTTGAAAGTCAAAACACACACTATTTTTTTGTATTAGTTTTTGGAAAATAAAAATATAAAAAAAAAAATTCATTCTCTCTCTCCCTACCTCTCTCCCTACCTCAATGTCGATTGCTTCTCTTTGGAAGAGGAAATTTTTTTTTTTCAAAATCTTCAAAGTTAGCACTTAAAGGAGTCTTGTGAGGTGATACAGAAACTCAACCTTGTGTTTGGAATTCATTTTATGCTTGGAGCTTCCATCAATTCAAGAAAAGTTTTGAATTTTCTAACCCGATCAATGTAAGTTTTTCCATAACTCACTTGATTATTCACACTAGAATCATGTTTAGGAGACATTGGGATGTCTTGGACAAACTAACAAACCAACATCAACACATGTTATAGCATAAAATCATATTTTTCATTATATCAAAAATATTTACAAAAACATAATTTTTTTCTAAATACATAAATGCTTAAATTTTAAATCCAAAACACAAACCAAATTAGAATCCCATAATAAAGTGACTTATGAACAATTATATATCACTCAAAGATGGTCAAGTGATTCTAGAATGGTAGCCATGTTGAGTTTATGCTATAGTCCCAATATCATTCAAGCAATAAAATTAATGTGAATACAATAAAGAAGTATGGCAGAATCATACTTACAATGAACGGATTTCCGATGCGAAGAACACAAAAATTTATTGCTCCCTTGAAGCTCTTGGCAATGCCCCATTTTGTGCTACTTTGATTTTCGGTCAACCCTATTTGTGTGCTCCAAGATTTGATTTGAGATTCCATGCTCATAGATGGGTTTCCATATCACCTTTGTAAGACTCATTTGGTGTGGTAACACTTTTGAAAAATTGCCACAATTTTTCTTTGCCTTCTTGCATCTCTCAGCATTAAGAGAAAATGAGAGAAAAAATGGCCATTGGCCGTGAGATGAGGGAGAGAGTGAGAAGAGTTATGTTGGTTATTTTTGTGTATTTGGATTTCTAAAATCTAATACCAAAAACCAAAGTCAAAAAGGTACAAGGCATTAAAGCCTTCCAACCACCACCATCAATCACAAGTGACAACCATCACATCACTCAAAGTGATGTGACTTCCATCACAAGAATGACTAATGATGTGACGCGCAATGTGACTTGTGGGCCCCACTCGATTCGAAATGCGAGTGGGCCCGCAAACACTCCCGGGCTCGGGTTCGCTAATTCCGAATTAACGAATTTTCCGTTGCGACGTAATGAAATCAAATTTAATTAAATAATTATGTCTCGCAAAATTACTATTCACGTCGCTAGCGAATTAATTCTAAATTAACTCGTTCGCCCGAATTAAAATCTAATTTTAATTCCGCGTCGAAATCTAATTTCGTATAATATATCGAATATATTATTTTATCGATTAATTCAAATTAAGCATTCTCTCTCTTTAAATAATATTTTATCCCAGATAAAAATATCTCTGTAATTAATCCTACATTATTCATACATCACATCCATGTATTCACACAAAGCATGTTATCAATCAATCTAATCCAATTAATTAATCTGAAATTAATGACCATCCGATGTTCAAACAACGATTTGATTTTGCGCGAGTCCAACTCGTTTGAGAATAAGTACTCAAAGTACGAATTCTTGAATTATATCGAACTACAATTTAAATCTAATTTAATTTGTATTCAATACTAATTCCATATTTAATTCCAAATTAAATAACTACACTTTTTAATCTGCCTTTACGACTTAGATTCCAAATCTAATCTAAACGGGTCTCAAAGCCCAATAAACATCCAATGTAGTTTAATTAAAGTCCAATGGGCTTTCAATTAATTTCTTAAGGCATGGACTTTGGTCAATATGGGTCAAACCCAAATACCAATGCCCAATTAAGGAATCACCATTATTTGCCAAGAAACCAATTTAGGCCCATTAGGCCCAATTAAACATTAAAAGGCCATTAGTTATATTTGAACTTTATGGAATGGTTTAGGCCCAATTTGGATCCAATCCAATTGACCCAAACCAACTTGGCCCAACCAAGTCCATAAGGCCCAAATACAACACATAAAAGCCCAATTCCAAATTTAGCCCAATTTATTAAATTCTAATTTTCCAAAATTCATAATTTAATAAACCAAAGTGTTTAGCCATGATTAATGGTTTAAATTAACATTTCCAAAATACTAATCTAATCCATTAATCATGCATTAATTTGTTCAACACATGTCCAATATTTTGAAACAAAAAATCATCTCATTTCATGCTCTTCATGCTCACGGCATTTTAGGGGTTTTTTTGTCCGATTTCGTTTTCAATCCGATTAAATCTCAAATCAACATTTCTCAAGTGTTCAAACTCATCCAATGATCAAAAGAACAAAAAATACCATGACATTTAGGGCTACTCATGATTCGGCCAAGCCAACATTTTGGACAAAAATTGATCCAATTAATTTTTCATGAAATTGATCATGCATAACTCCAAGTTATCATCATTCAAGCATACTCAATCAATCAATTTTATCAAATAATGCTCAAAACGATTTTACCCAAATTTTACCCTAATATTTTTCATGCTCAAATTAGGCTCTTGATACTATTGTTGGGTTTCTGCTATAGTCCCAAGATCATTCAAGCAATGAAAATAATGTGAATACAATAAAGAAGTATGGCGGAATCATACTTACAATGAACGGATTTGCGATGCGAAGAACACAAAAATTTCTTGCTCCCTTGAAGCTCTCGGCAATGCCCCATTTTGTGCTACTTTGATTTTCGGTCAACCCCATTTGTGTGCTCTAAGCTCCAAGCTTTGATTTGAGATTTCATGCTCATAGATGGGTTTCCCTATCACCTTTGTAAGACTCATTTGGTGTGCTAGCACTCTTGAAAAATTGCCACAATTTTTCTTTGCCTTCTTGCATCTCTCGGCATTGAGAGAAAATGAGAGAAAAAATGGCCCTTGGTCGTGAGATGAGGGAGAGAGTGAGAAGAGTTGTGTTGGTTATTTTTGTGTATTTGGATTTCTAAAATCTAATACCAAAAACCAAAGTCAAAAAGGTACAAGGCATTAAAGCCTTCCAACCACCACCATCAATCACAAGTGACAACCATCACATCACTCAAAGTGATGTGACTTCCATCACAAGAATGACTAATGATGTGACGCGTGATGTGACTTGTGGGCCCCACTCGATTCGAAATGCGAGTGGGCCCGCAAACTCTCCCGGGCTTGGGTTCGCTAATTTCGAATTAACGAATTTTCCGTTGCGACGTAATGAAATCAAATTTAATTAAATAATTATGCCTAACAAAATTACTATTCACTTCGCTAGCGAATTAATTCTAAATTAACTCGTTCGCCCGAATTAAAATCTAATTTTAATTCCGCGTCGAAATCCAATTTCGTGTAATATATCGAATATATTATTTTATCGATTAATTCAAATTAATCGTTCTCTCTCTTTAAATAATATTTTACCCCAGATAAAAATATCTCTGTAATTAATCCTAGATTAATTATGTCTGAGTCATACATCATCGGTGAATCTTCGGGAAGCGACCCATGAGATCCCCGGATATGTTGGCAATAAATCCGGTCGTCGGACTATCCGAATACGTATGTACCTAGTACTACGTTTTTATCGATTTACAAGACATGGTTGGCTTCTAGAAAAGCACCGTGCCTACCCAATTCTCCAGAAATATTCTTAAAGGAATATGTAATCTATATCAGGCGTAATATACATAGTATAGCGTATTGCGATCCAGTATCGGATGTCACATGCTAGGCATGGGGCTGGAATTGTGTCTGCCCCGTACGAAACACATATCGGATCTCTGGTAACTAGCCTCTATAATCGGATAACTATGACCTTGTCATATTATCCCGATAGCTGCAACATATAAGAGCATCAGTTCCGTATCCTACGTGATCATCATCTCCACTATGACTGGAGTGATACTTTCATCTTGACATCACACGCAATACACTACGATTCTCAATATACCCAGAAGAGGCGTACACACAACCTGTTAAAGCTTTGGATGACCAAAACCAAAGTATATTGATTGTCGCAAGTATTAGCGGTGTAAGTCTGAGGTTAAGACCAAATACACCTACCCTGATTCGGACTCCCATAGACACACACTCATACTACCAATGGGATTCTGAGGGGTCTATCCAGAGCGAAGCTGTTTCCATACCATCGGTAAACACAACCTCCTATTACACTTGCATAAGTATCAAATACTTAAATATATGAGAACTATGTCGTTATGGTCCCATAACACGCACAAGTGCAATACTAGTCTATTCCGCATTATCGATGTCCAATCTCGATAATACTCTGACTAGGGATGTTTTAATGATTAAACCTTCATGGATTGATACTGTCTCATATCTTATCAATCCGGAACTAATCATATGGATTTTTATCATTTATATATCCCGGTAATCTAATTACAAATGATAAAAGAGCAATTTCCTTTGTCACATAGTTAATTTGTACAACAACACCATGTTCTGTACAAATAGTGATGCTATGGGTCATAATTGTCCAACAATCTCCCACTTGGCCTATAGCCAATCACTCAAGTGTCATACACTTGAAATATGTACGGTTCACTCAAACTTCTGCTGAGAAACTACTTTCGTCAGCGGATTTGCAAAGTCATCATCTGATGCGATTTATTCGATCACCACATCGCCACAATGTATGATCCGAACGAATCAGATGAATAGTTGAAGTATATACTTGGATCGTTGATGAGACCATTAATTCTTTAGCCTGTGATTTAGCCTAGCTCAGCTGCTAACAGAACTACTCCTAATCTGATTAGGATTATTAAGATCCAAAGTGTTTCTATTGCTGCCTCAGCTGCATCAATATTCTGCTTTTGTTGTTTATTCGGTAACAGTATCTTGCTTGGAAGATTTCCAGCTCACTGTTCCGGTATTCAAACTATATAGTACCTTTATTATGACTTATAGTCATTTTTATCGGTTAGGAAACTTGCAACGGTGAACCCAATCACTTCAAGTTCTCATTCTCCATAGTATAAGAAAGCATCCTTAGTTCATCTAAGATACGTAAGGATTTTCTTAACATCGATCCAGTGACTATCACTTGGATTGGCCTGATTGTGACTCCATATGCTCAAAGCATATGAGACACCATGTCGCGTACATTTATTTCAATGTACGAGTTCTCGGAGAGTGCCAATAACTTTTAGATCTATCCCAGTAGATCCTTATTCCTAGAATAAAGGTTGTCTCTCCCAAGTAGTCTACGAAGAATTTTCATGAAAGCCAAGCTTTCACCGATTGTATTATGGGAATATCATTTCCAAGAAATGATATATCATCATTTTATAGGACAGTCACTGTCAGTGCGCTCCCAGTAACCTCCTTATATACACAAGAATCATCTTCGTTTTGAATTAAATCATATTCCATTATGATTATATCAAAACGCTGGTTCCAAGAACACAATGCTTACTTCAATCCATAAATGGATCGAATTAACTTGCAAACCTTGTTTGCTCATTTTGGTACGACAAAACCGTCAGGATGTTGTAAACATCCTCAAAAAGGTTTCCGTTTAAGGAAAGTGATTTTGACGTTCAGCTGCCATATTTCATAAATGAAACATGCAGCATCAGCAAGCATTATCCAAATGGATTTAACCATGGCAATAGTTAAAAGGTTTCGTCGTAATCGACATAATGTTGATAACGATACATTTTCGCTACAAGCCTAGCTTAGTACGTTGTATGTTGCCATCCATGTATGTCTTCCTTGAAGACTTATACAGTACCAATAGGCACAATGCCTTCCGGTACAACAACCAGTGTCCAAACTTGGTTGGTTTACAAGGAATCCATTTCGGACATCATGGCACTTTACCATAATAGGGAGTCGATACCTTGTATCACTTCCTCATACGTAGTCGGTTTGTGTTCCTCAATAAGATTGACATCTTTACGAGGTGAGATCAGAAACCCATACCTCTCAGGTTGTTTTCTGACTCTCTCCAACCTATGCGGTTCTTGTGTATTCGAAGATTATTGGTACAGTTTCATCCCTGATGAACTGTTTGTGTTCCATTAAGGAATCGGTGCCTGGAACAGTATTACTCCGATTTTCATCGAGTTTTACTTTCCTCCCACTTACCACTGCATATAGGTATTCCTCTTAGGAAAACCGCATGGTGAGCAACAATTACATTGTTCTCTAGTGAGTTGTATAAGTACTATACTTTGGTTACCCTAGGATAACCTACAATTTAGGCACTTATCCGATTTGGGTTCTAGTTTGGTATCATCCAAACATATGCCTAGCATTCCCAAATCTTCAGGAATGAGAAAACCATGTTTCTTTCCTGATCATATCTAATATGAAGTCTGTCAAACAGATTTTCATGGAATCTTATTCAAAATAAGTATTGCACTGTTTAATGTGTATCCCTAGAAGGAAAATGGTAGCTCAGAGCGACTCATGATTAACCTTACTATGTCCAACAAGGTTCGGTTTCTCAGTTCGGACACACCGTCAAATTGAGGTGTTCCGTGAAGAGTCCACTGTAGAATACCATACTCTTTCAGGTAATCGAGAAACTTATTGCTTAAGTATTTTCATCATGGTCCAATCATGGTGGTTTAATACTTTAACCGATCTGTCTGTCTACTTCGTGTCGAAACTCTTTGAATTTATCAAAAGTTTCTGATTCGTGTTTTGAAAGAAACACATAACCATAACGCGATGCCACATCTGTAAAGGTTACGAAGTATTCATATCCACCTATAGCCTAGCTAGATACTGGCCCACTTACGTCACTATGAACGAGGGCTAACAGATCAGTGCATTTACACTTTTACCAAGTAAAATGTGTTTTAGGCACTTTGCCTAATAAACTAGATTCGTAGACATCATTTGAATAGAATCAAATTCGTCCTAGTATCCACTCTTCGAAAGTGTGGATATACGAGTCTTGTTTAATGTGTCCTAGACAACAATGCCACTAATAAGTCTCATCTGATTAATTCAGTTTGAGCTATTTATTTGTCATGTCATATGTATGAGATTCATTTATATTCAAAATATAAATACTGTTATTCACATCTAATGTGTTTATCTCAATATCATCTTTATAAAATAAAACACTTTAGTGTTCTAGAATATAAAGGTATACCCGCAACGGGTTAAACCCTGATATAGAGATAATGTTTCTAGTCAAACTAGTTACATTGTAACAGTTTCCTAATTTAAGTACACACCCGAAGGGTAGTTCCTAAACTTAGGTTTCTACGGTTAAAACAGCGACTCTCGTCCCGTTCTCGACTCGCAGATTAATCTCAACTAAAGTCAGTCTCCTACTTATCAGCAGATTCCGCACATCAGTACATATCTATGTACCACATCTAGTATCAAAATCCAATTTTGAAACTAATAGTGAACATGTTTATGACAAACATGCTTGAAGCCGGAGCCTTGACCCTCTTCTCTTCCTTGTCCATATGGCAGTCACGCTTACAGTGACCCCATTTGCCATATTTTAGGCAGACATCTTGGGATATGTCATTTGTCTTCCCAGAAGACTGTGATGATTTTGCCTTCGCCCCTATTTAGAAGCTCTGGCTCTGCTTCCTTGAGCATAGCCAACAACTCTCCAAGAGTTTACTCTTGGTTCACAATGAATCTGCCCCAGCTTTCGGGTAGAGACTATAAGATCAAATCTTTGGTAGTCTCGGCCACGTAGGTGAAGCCCAACTAACCTAGCTGATCGATGTCAGCAATCATCAGCGACACCTAATGCTCGACAGATGTACCCTCTGACATACATCGAGCTAAAGAGCTTCTTATGCAATTTGTACTTCTAAGATCTAAGAATAGATCTATGAAGATCTTTAATTTCATCATCATGGTACAAGGATCTAATCCTTAATTTTGACGACGGAATTAAAGTGTCATTGCATCTAGCATAAAGGATTGAGCACTAAAGTTATCATCTAGAATAAATTCTCAGTTACCAAGACTATCCTGAGGTTTCATTCCCAATTTGAAAATTAAAGCCGTTTAATGACATTTTCTCCCAGGATTATGTTTTAAACGCTAATCTTTCAGTTATCTTGATTGCTATAGTCCAACTATCCAATCAACGATTTCGGGTACTATTGAATATAATGATTACTATAGTCTAACTATATAATCAACTATAATTTCAAGTAGTTTGAATACAGTCCAACTGTTTAATTAAAACAACGATTAAATATTAGTCCAACTAATATATTTATCAATTAATGATGAAAAATGAAATGAGCGCGTATTGGCAAACATCTAAACGAAATTGCAAATTTAATACTTGCCTCCCACTATTTTTCGGCGAGCCTCTAACCCTCTGTTGAGTACTCGGGAAACCTTGTTTCCTAGTGGGCTAGGATCCCGTTAAATAACACACAACCTTGACTTTGGCCAACAAGCTGCATGATATTTAACTAGGTAGATCTCTAAGATCAATTGGATCTCATCTAATTCCTAGATCCAATAGGTGGACATCCAAGTCCGAAACATATATCTAATAAATGTCAATATATCCAATATATTCCCTAACCTTTTTCTTCTGAATCAATTAAGCCTTGGCTTTGGCACAACAAACTTAATGATTCCAGTTAAGCGGGATCCATTGACCTTGGAAAGCTTCGTAATCGATGTCAATGGACAAGAAGTGATTTTGACTTTGGCAACAAATCAAAACTTGGACAAGACACGCGATATGGAACAAAGCCTTCATGATTCAAACACATCCGCGATGGACAAAGGTCTTGACTTTGGCCAACAAACCAGTGCCAAACTTGGATCTTGAGAATGAATCATTCAATGGAAGGAAAAACGCTTAATATTTGTTGAGGGTTTTTCGCGTAATTGGCAACCAATTAATTATCTTTGATTAGGTCTCATCATACACCCTTAAACATGCATTCTAAAAGCACAATAAGGCGCGATAAATAAATTAATAATGATATGCAGATGGATATTTAAAACAACTTGTTCCTAGAATAAATCTCTCCATTTCCTCTCTCCCGCTAGCACAAATCTTACTTCTACCCAATTACATAACACTTCTAAAAGAAACCTCATTTACATTGAGGGGAATATGTGAGAAGAGAAATACAAAGATTCAAGAGGTAATAGGCTAGACACGCAGGTCCAATTAAATAAATTCTAAATTTATTACAACAATTTCCAAAATTGCCATCACTCATCTAATATCCATCTGATATACATTATTCATACATCACATCCATGTATTCACACAAAGCATGTTATCAATCAATCTAATCCAATTAATAATCTGAAATTAATGACCATCCGATGTTCAAACAACGATTTGATTTTGCGCGAGTCCAACTCGTTTGAGAATAAGTACTCAAAGTACGAATTCTTGAATTATATCGAACTACAATTTAAATCTAATTTAATTTGTATTCAATACTAATTCCATATTTAATTCCAAATTAAATAACTACACTTTTTAATGTGCCTTTACGACTTAGATTCCAAATCTAATCTAAACGGGTCTCAAAGCCCAATAAACATCCAATGTAGTTTAATTAAAGTCCAATGGGCTTTCAATTAATTTCTTAAGGCATGGACTTTGGTCAATATGGGTCAAACCCAAATACCAATGCCCAATTAAGGAATCACCATTATTTGCCAAGAAACCAATTTAGGCCCATTAGGCCCAATTAAACATTAAAAGGCCATTAGTTATATTTGAACTTTATGGAATGGTTTAGGCCCAATTTGGATCCAATCCAATTGACCCAAACCAACTTGGCCCAACCAAGTCCATAAGGCCCAAATACAACACATAAAAGCCCAATTCCAAATTTAGCCCAATTTATTAAATTCTAATTTTCCAAAATTCATAATTTAATAAACCAAAGTGTTTAGCCATGATTAATGGTTTAAATTAACATTTCCAAAATACTAATCTAATCCATTAATCATGCATTAATTTGTTCAACACATGTCCAATATTTTGAAACAAAAAATCATCTCATTTCATGCTCTTCATGCTCACGGCATTTTAGGGGTTTTTTTGTCCGATTTCGTTTTCAATCCGATTAAATCTCAAATCAACATTTCTCAAGTGTTCAAACTCATCCAATGATCAAAAGAACAAAAAATACCATGACATTTAGGGCTACTCATGATTCGGCCAAGCCAACATTTTGGACAAAAATTGATCCAATTAATTTTTCATGAAATTGATCATGCATAACTCCAAGTTATCATCATTCAAGCATACTCAATCAATCAATTTTATCAAATCATGCTCAAATCGATTTTACCCAAATTTTACCCTAATATTTTTCATGCTCAAATTAGGCTCTTGATACCATTGTTGGGTTTCTGCTATAGGCCCAAGATCATTCAAGCAACGAAAATAATGTGAATACAATAAAGAAGTATATCGGAATCATACTTACAATGAACGGATTTGCGATGCGAAGAACACAAAAATTTCTTTCTCCCTTGAAGCTCTCGGCAATGCCCCCCTTTTGTGCTACTTTTATTTTCGGTCAACCCCATTTGTGTGCTCCAAGCTCCAAGCTTTGATTTGAGATTTCATGCTCATAGATGGGTTTCCCTATCACCTTTGTAAGACTTATTTGGTGTGCTAGCACTCTTGAAAAATTGCCACAATTTTTCTTTGCCTTCTTGCATCTCTCGGCATTGAGAGAAAATGAGAGAAAAAATGGCCCTGGGTCGTGAGATGAGGGAGAGAGTGAGAAGAGTTGTGTTGGTTATTTTTGTGTATTTGGATTTCTAAAATCTAATACCAAAAACCAAAGTAAAAAAGGTACAAGGCATTAAAGCCTTCCAACCACCACCATCAATCACAAGTGACAACCATCACATCACTCAAAGTGATGTGACTTCCATCACAAGAATGACTAATGATGTGACGCGTGATGTGACTTGTGGGCCCCACTCGATTTGAAATGCGAGTGGGCCCGCAAACACTCCCGGGCTCGGGTTCGCTAATTCCGAATTAACGAATTTTCCGTTGCGACGTAATGAAATCAAATTTAATTAAATAATTATGCCTAGCAAAATTACTATTCACTTCGCTAGCGAATTAATTCTAAATTAACTCGTTCGCCCGAATTAAAATCTAATTTTAATTCCGCGTCGAAATCCAATTTCGTGTAATATATCGAATATATTATTTTATCGATTAATTCAAATTAATCGTTCTCTCTCTTTAAATAATATTTTACCCCAGATAAAAATATCTCTGTAATTAATCCTAGATTAATTTTCTCTCTCTTATAATTAATCCTAGATTAATTATGTCTGAGTCATACATCATCGGTGAATCTTCGGGAAGCGACCCATGAGATCCCCGGATATGTTGGCAGTAAATCCGGTCGTCGGACTATCCGAACACGTACGTACCTAGTACTACGTTTTTACCGATTTACAAGACATGGTTGGCTTCTAGCAAAGCACCGTGCCTACCCAATTCTCCAGAAATATTCTTAAAGGAATATGTAATCTATATCAGGCGTAATATACATAGTATAGCGTATTGCGATCCAGTATCGGATGTCACATGCTTGGCCTGGGGCTGGAATTGTGTCTGCCCCGTACGAAACACATATCGGATCTCTGGTAACTAGCCTCTATAATCAGATAACTATGACCTTGTCATATTATCCCGATAGCTGCATCATATAAGAGCATCAGTTCCGTATCCTACGTGATCATCATCTCCACTATGACTGGAGTGATACTTTCATCTTGACATCACACGCAATACACTACGATTCTCAATATACCCAGAAGAGGCGTACACACAACCTGTTAAAGCCCTGGATGACCAAAACCAAAGTATATTGATTGTCGCAAGTATTAGCGGTGTAAGTCTGAGGTTAAGACCAAATACACCTACCCTGATTCGGACTTCCATAGACACACAGTCATACTACCAATGGGATTCCGAGGGGTCTATCCAGAGCGAATCTGTTTCCATACCATCGATAAACACAACCTCTTATTACACTTGCATAATTATCCAATACTTAAATATATGAGAACTATGTCGTTATGCTCACATAACACGCACAAGTGCAATACTAGTCTATTCCGCATTATCGATGTCCAATCTCGATAATACTCCGACTATGGATGTTTTAATGATTAAACCTTCATGGATTGATACTGTCTCATATCTTATCAATCCGGAACTAATCATATGGATTTTTATCATTTATATATCCCGGTAATCTAATTACAAATGATAAAAGAGCAATTTCCTTTGTCACATAGTTAATTTGTACAACACCATTATGTTCTGTACAAATAGTGATGCTATGGGTCATAATTGTCCAACAAGCCATAGCTTCAAGCTTTCATCTAGAGTTCCAAACTCTAATCTTATGTTTCATGTCCAACATGAACATATTTGACCCAATTACAAGCATATTGTCTTTATGCTTCCAAAGCATCCATACACAAATTTATTAGCCTAATTTTAACTTTAAGTTATATGATTATGTATCAAATATTAAAACATAGCTTATTAAATAAGATCAAACTTACCCAGTAAACTTGAACCAAAGATATAATCTTCTTCTCCTTATTAAAAAATATAAAGAACTTCCAAAGCTTATCTAAACACTTCTTTAAGCTAATTTTTCTTATGTTTTGCCTTAATACTTGTTTGCTTAAAAACTTGCTCAAGCTTGCTTTCTATAGTGAAGCTTATGTAATTTTTTAATTAATAAAAGATTTAATCAATTTTTAGGTGGGCGTGATTCAATTCGTCCAAATATGTATAATTAGGTGTGACTAATCTCCTTTGTCTACCACTTTGATTTAATCCAATTAAATCTAGACAAATTTTAACCAATTGATTAGTTCATTATCTACCACTTTGATTTAATCCAATTAAATCAAGCCAAATACACATATTATTATATATCCTATAATTACCAAAATATCCTCCAATGGTAGAGATATTTATGAAATTATAACAAAGCCTTTGTGTGATTTTGGATTAATCTAATAAATCCAATTGGGTCAAAGTAAATAATTAATATTATCCAATAACACTTAATTATTTTAATTAATAATTATAATATCAAATATTATTTATTATCAAATATTATCGGCTACCCAAGTGTTCAATGAGTACAATTCATATTGTGGACTCTCTAAGTCCAGACACGTTCGTCATATAAACCTAGCTTATATATACGCAATTCAGCCACCTCTGAATTCACGAAAAACACAAACGACATTTTTGAACTATACAAGTCGAGGTCATCACGTATGTTTAACAATCCCTCAATCGTAGGCTATCCGATTTGTGCTTAGGAAATTTGATTACACCGTCAAGTTTCCGAGGTGCACATCTCATATTGTCGACATGTCCACGATTCTTTACAATTAATGAGAACATCATTTATGATATATGCGATCCACCCTAGGTGATCGGCTTTAGCCAAAGTCTTAAGAATCGTGACTTACTCACATGGATACCTAAACACCTTATGGCACACATAAAGGCTGACGTATCATATCTCGATACACATTTGATTAATGAATGTATCGGTCCACACCCAACGAACATCTAGTGGTCAGACTATGAAAGGTCTCTGACATATATGATATCAAAGTGTGGAGGATCACACATAAAATCAACACTATCCAATATTCAAAGGATCACATATGCTACTTGACTCGATGAGATTTCTATTGATGGTGATGTATACTTCCAACTATTTGGGATCTTCATCCTCTTAAGATAGAATCATAAAGGCCTCTCATTCGATATCGAAACGACGTCGATGAATGCCCATACGATTACTACATCGTAATTGAGATTCTGATTGTAGAACTAATTCCTCACTTTCCATATTATTCCTATTTGGATTATATATATTACTCCCACTTGGATTGTGTACATCACTCCCACTCGGATCACATAAATGAGACTAATGTGAAACTAATTCATCATTTTGAGATTCATGTGAAACCGATTCATTATATTTTCTCAAATTTCTCTCATCAACATCACTCTCACTTGAATAAGGTAAATCCGAGTGTTCAATAATCATGGGATTTATGTGATCCTCAGTTTCATATAGAGATAAATCTTGACCTATCTTTCCCTACTTAGGAAAATTATTTTCTAAAAACGTGATATCTCATGATTCAAATTCAGTCACGCTTCTACTTTCATGTTCACTTATGCAAAAATACTTTTTTGATTGTTCAGAATATCTTATAAAGATATATTTTTTTCTCTTGAGCCTAATTTTCCATGTTCGTGAAAACGCACATGGACATACACCACACAACCTTAAGGTTTCAGAAAGTGAAGATTTTGTTTGCGATATGTTCGTAACTTATATGGTATAATGGCAACTGATTTTGATGGTACTTCGTTAAGTATATATGTGGTAGTCAATAATGCATCACCCCAATAGGTTATATGCAAATTTGATTATGCCATCATAGACCTAACCATTACAAGAAGAGTTATATTTCTTCTTTCTGTAACACGATTTTGTTGAGGAGTATCAGGAGTAGTCAACTGACGACTAATTATTTTTCATCATATAATTCTCTGAACTGATCTGATAAGTACTCACGGCCATAGTCAATGCGTAGCGTTTTAATTTTCCTATCTAATTCATTTTTTCGTTAAATTCATAAATTTTTAAAACATTCTAATGCTTCAGATTTATGAGCAATCAAATAGACATAACTAAAACGTGTGAAATCATTTATGAATGTGATTAAATAAGATGTTTCATGTCTCGCTCTGATATTCATTGGACCACAGATATGTGAATGAATTAATTGTAATGGATATTCTGCTATAGTTCCTTTTCCAAATGATTTTCTCGCAGTTTTTCCAACGAAACAATATTCACAGGTTGGCAAATCTACCTTCTATATGTTTCCCAGAAAATCTTCTTTGGCTAATCTGTTCATTCTTTGCTCGCCAATGTGGCCAAGTCTAGCATGCCACACATTTACATCACTATCATTACTGACTGACGAATAAACAAAAGAAAAACTGGAATTGCGATTAAAATATCACTCGTCGTGATGCGCAATGTCTTCCGCATCGCGACGCGTGCTACAGTACTGTACAAGTGTCGAAAAATCAATAATTATGCTAATGTCATGATGACGCGGCGATGATGCATGTGATGACGCGTGTTGGTAGGCTGCATAATTGAGGCGCGTCGCGACGCAGAGAAGATTACGTGTCGCGACGTGTGAACAATAGATTTCATATTTTGCCATTTTTCATCCGTTTTTCACCGTTTTGGCCCCGATTTGATTTCATTGAGTCCCAAAATCTTATTTATCTACAAAATAACACAAAACACATCAAAATATTCACAAAACTCAGGAAACTATACAAAATATTAAGTAAAAGGGGTGGTAAATATTGATATATTTTTCGCTCATCACAAACTTTCAGTCTTGGAAGATCCCATAAGGTCCATTTGTAGAAGTTATAAAGGCCTTTTGGTAAGAATGTGACAGACACGGGTATGCTTAGGTACAGTCTGCTTTCCTAACTGACACGGTCCAAACACAAAATTGTCTTTCTTTCCTAATTTAGTAAAACCAATAATGAGATTCTTTTTGGACACTTTAGATAAGTCGTTATAATTGATGTGTCCTGACCTTTGATGCCATAGGTCAATCTCATCTATTCTAGTAGCATTACACATAGCTAACTGACCAACATAAATCCCATAGCAGTTGTTAGTAGTCCTAAAACCTATAACTAACACTCACTTTGAGCACTGTACACAGAGCATATTTTCTTATCAAAGCGAATCTCTAAGCCAGTATCACAAAAGTGACTGACACTTAAGAGATTTGCAGTTAACCCTTCGACATAAAGGACATCGTCAAGAATGAGAAGTCCAGGCAAAGCAATTCTCCATTTTCCCATAATTGGTGTTTCCCTCATCACCAAAAGTAACATTGTCAGTCATGTTTTCATCGAGGGAAACAAACATAGCTTTATCTCCACACACATGTCTGGAGCATCCGTTATCAAAGTACCACATTTGGTTGTCCTTAGCCTTGAGGGCTACGTGTGCAACATAGCACTCTTCTTTCCTAACCCAAGCTTGTCTAGGATCTTTACTATATCCGAGTTTCTAGTCAACAAGGCTAATTTCTCACTGATGAGTTCGGTCTGACGTGCTAAGTTAGAAACCTATTGAGCTAGAGTGTTTGAATCATTTTTTATGAGAGGTACCCCTATTTCTACTGTTGTTCTTCTGAGCATGAATAACTTAGGTCGAGTGTGACCTATTTTGCCATAGTAGTGACATGTGGGAACAAACCTAGGCGAGAAATTGAAAATTTAGGTTGGACATACGAATTGTTAACTTTCGTAAGAGGTTGTTTGCCAAGGGCTATAGGGGAAACATCATTACTTGGTTTGTTAGTAGTGTTTTCAGTAGGGATAAAGACAGTTCTGGAGATCGAAGCACTTTTGTCATCAGACTTAACTAAACCTAAGCCTCTCTTGTCACCAGATGACACACATAGCCCTATCATATGATCAATATTCTGAGAGCCACAAGAGAATGCAGACATCTGTGATTGAGTCTGTTCAAGTTCTTTTTCTAATGACTTGATCCTACCTCATAATCCTTTGTTTCTCTTCTTGAGATCCGCAACAACAATCAGAATTTTCTCAAGCTTGATTTGAGCCTCATTTCTTTCTAGTTCAGTCTCTCTAAGTTGTTTGGTGACTTCAATATTTATCTTTTTGATGCTCAAACTCTCATTGAATAGCTCTGTGAAAGCTATCTGGATATCCTCCTCATCCTCAGAGTCACTCTGCTAATAGCACTCTGATCCATCCACCAGTTCATTGACCAGTTTACAGCCCTCATGATCACTCACATCGTAGGTAAATGTCACATGGGTGAAGTTTCTTTCTAATCCAGAATCATCAGAATATTCCTCATTAACTTCTTCATCATCATGTGTAAATGGTAATATTTTTAGACCTTCTATACTCTGGGAGTTTACTCTCGTAAACTTAAAGATTATCCATTATGTCTTCTAACTTCAAATGGTCTATATCTTTGTTCTCCACTATAGTGGTGATCTTGGGTAAAACTCTCTCAGGGAGAGACCTAAGAATTTTTCTAATGACACGGGTTGCAGGGATAGTTTTACCTAGATTGAAATTGGAATTGACAATGTCATTTATTTCAGTATAAAATTCATCGACGGTTTCATCCTCCTTCATGCGAGCCATTTCAAACCTAGTAGCCAGCTCTTGAAGTCTGTTGTTCTTGACGGACAGTTTGCCCTTATGAATAGTAGCAAGGATGTCCCAAGCATCTTTGACCACCTCACACATGGAAACCCTCATAAACTCAGATGAATAAATAGCGGCATGTAAGGCATTGATGGCTTTGCTATTCCTATTACACTCGTCAAACTCTTCCTTGGTCCAAGAAAATTTATCTTTTGGTGAAGAAACCACATAAAATGTGACCACATGAAGTTTCCACCTGTACTCCACCGACATCCACACTATCTCGTCTAGGGATTTGAGAAACGCTCTCATGTGAACTTTCCAGTGAAGGTACTCTGTCCTATCAAAGAATGGGGGACAATTTAAAGGTTGATTTCTATCCATATTAAAAGGGTCAAGGACCGAGGTCAAGCTATGATACCAATTGAAAATTATAAATATTCTGACCCTCTACACCTATGTGGGGAATAGGTGTAATATGTGGAAATTATAAATTCTACTCTATCCAAAACACGTTTCGATTAGAGTTCCTACAATTAGTTATCAAGCACCCTTAAATCTATCAAATCAAATCAAATCAAATAAAAACATCAAACGCAAATAGAAAATTGCAGAAAGTAAACAAAAGACAAGAAGATTTGTTTATGAAGTGGAAAACTAGTACGAGTAAAAAACCACATCGGGTATAAGCTACCACTCAAATCCACATATAAGAGAAACTTATAGAGATGGTGAAAAGACCTAAAGTAGCAACTTTGCCGACTCTATTCCCATAATTGCAATTACCCAAGGAACTCCCAAAGCCTACACTAAGAAAATTTCTTCAGAACATCTGAAGTCTCAGTGAATTGGATCTTCGAACTCACGCGTTACAGCTTCAAATATCTATCTCCACCTTCGAACTCATAAAGCTTATGATACTGGTGAGGTTTGTGTTTGGAGGGAAGATGGTGATGAAATAAGAAGGTCACTCACATGAAAGAAGACATAAAAGATTGAGTCTTCAAGGATGAGTGAGCTTCAAAGGTTTGGAAAACTCAATGAAAAATATTTAGGGTAATGTTTTTCCAATAATAGTAAAGAGAGTGTGTGTTGTCTTTTATAGGTAGGGTTTTCTAAGAGGCAAAAAGACTTCAAAAACGCATCCAAAATACACAAGATACGATGGGCGTTCGAACACGTGAAGAACGCAACACGAACGCAAAGAATTTTATAAAAGACGTTCGAATGCAACATTGAACGTTACTCGAATGCGAAGCCTCTGGAGAGTTTCGTTCGAACGTGATGTAGAACGTGGCTCGAACAGTTTTTTTCTGGACACTTTAGTTCAAATGTAACTTGAACGTGAGTCATCTGGAAGCTTTCGTTCGAACGAAGATACGAACGTGCCACTAACGATCGGAGTTCGAACCCCAACACGAAAGCACCACGAACGCTACTCTGATAAAATCATCTTCCGATGTCAACAACACACTCAAACTCTTCAAGACTCATTACAACTCAATATAACACGGTTTGTTACGGAATTTTCCAACATAATAAACCCAACAGTGACGTTTAAGAGACGCAGAATTGATCAAAGTGAGAACATAGATCTTCGAAATGTTATCATTCAAATAATTGCTCACAAGTATGTCAATCAGCCTGTAATTTGCTCTTAATGGAACAACCGCATTCGCCCTCTTCTTGGAAAGTGGATACAACCGAGTCATCACCCCACCTCCAAGTATAATTTCCAACACACTCTGAATTCGTCATCGTTCTTTACACTTCTTAGCATCTTTAGAACTCATGTACCGGTATTTCCACAAATAAACCAAATTTTGGAATGTATTCTTCTTTGACGTTTCGTCGAATAGCTTTCGCGCGTCCGCCATTTCTTCTTTTCTCAATAAATTCTCAAGCTTCTGCCTTTGAAACTCACCTAGGGCATGTGACCATTGATAAAATATAGTCATTGATGAAAATTTATTTGTAGCCGAAGTTGACAAAGACGGAGATGAAACACCCCCATGATAATCAAAGCCCAAGTTCTGGTGTAGGTTTTGCTGCCTTGGTAAACCCAAATGAAATGGAACTGAACCTGAATCCTTCATTTTGACATTCTTTCTATGTTCCTCATCCACAACCTGTGTCTTGATGTATCTTGAATGATCTTTTCGGTCTCCTTCTTTGACAACACGCTATTTCCGTTTGAGATAGTAATATCATTCTTTGCGACCATGCTATTGCCATTAATCTTCTTCTTTTTTCCAATAGTTTTCTCCACAATAGAGACGTTTCATTTTCCAATGAAATTGTTATAACAATTTCCTGTATGTTGGTTTTCAGAGGCCTGGATCAGCACTTCTTGAACATGAATATCGGTTGAATATTTTCTGTTATGGAACCTGTCACCAAAATCATATCTTGGAACCAAAGATTGAATCTTATTAGCATGTCCTTCAATGCAACGATAATTTCATCCAATATCATCCCTCTTTGATTTATTTTGTGTTTCAAGATAGTTAATTGATGATTATTATTATCATTAGATTTCCCCATAAGGGAAGAATCTCTCAACGAAAGCACTAATTGATAGGTTTAATTTGAGACAAACCTACAAATCTCCAATTATTAGCTAATAATTCGAGTGGAAGCTAACCAAACACTCCAAAGCTTTTGAGAGAGCTATTTTATTGAAAATGATTATTTTTTTATTAATAGGTACCTCATCCAAGCTATATAGCCTAGTGAAGGCTTTACAAGAGTAATTAATCGCTAAATAACTTTACTTAATCTTTCCTAACTAATTGTAACCAATTAAACTACCATATTGATGTTTAACAGAGACCTACTTAGTGAAAGTAGGATATCATGAGTGATTAGTATTCTCCTTCGTGAGTACTTTGAAATCATATATTTATATGCTCAAAATAATGTTCGGGTGAATGAGAAATTGTCTCTCAAATTACACACATGGATATGGAAAATTAGAATGAAAATTTCCTTTCCCATCTAAGAATTGAAATAAAGAATAAAAGGCTCGACTCTTTTACACCCGCATTTTCTACATACACGAATAGTGGCCCGCAATTGCAGAATTTGAAGAGTAGTATAAAATCCCGAAACACTTTTATATAAGAGACCAAACACATAGCAAACATTTCCTCATTCGTAGAAGGTTTCTTTTCCCGATCAGTTTTGTCACACGTGAGTTTATCAAAATAATTCGAAAGTGTACCGAAATTAATCGTTCAGTTTTCAGTACCTACTGCAATAAGGCATAAAGAAGTCGGTTTTTAAACGATGTCTATTAGCTTAGACATCGGTTTCAAAAGTGTTTTATATTCAAGTGTTGTTAAAGCTTTCTTCTTTTTAGATCATTTAATAAGTGATGTTATAAATATTTCAAAGACATCGGTTATTCGTAAAAGCAAAGTCTTTCGAATGGTCATAGAAATCGGTATTTTTGATGTCTTTATATTTGTGAAATGAAATCAATTTGATTAAAAACATGTTTATATATATATATTGTTGTATTTTCTATTTCATAATTGCTGTCTTGTTTATTAATTCTATGTACTGATAGTTATTTTTATTAATAATACTATGTACTGATATTGATTGTTGCCAAAAAATTAAATACTTTCCAGGCCAGTTGATGGATTATACAAAGCTAGTTGTTTTCAGAATTTGTAAAACAATCAAACCATTACATGAGCCAATAACTTCAGCGCCACCTCCATTATTTCAAGGAACATTCTTCCCTACCATTTCTTCCCTTGGCCTTGTGTTATTACTACATGCTTGACTCACATATCACCCAGGGAAAAAAAAAAAACGTTTTTTAGTAGTGAATAAGCTGCAGCCCTTCAACATAATACTTTTTTGATTTGCAGGTTGGATTTCTGGTGGCACTGGACCCACTTGTGGCCGTCTGATGTGTCACGCCTGATCACAATCATCCACCCCAACTAGAAAGATATTCTTCTCTTTGGTAGCCTAAGTATTAGCCCAGTAACCTGGTCACTAGCAATGGGATAAGAAGGGCTGAGAATCTCAATCCTAGTCCCGTCCAGTTTATATTTCCAGAGAGATAAAAAATTGTCAAGCTATAAAATAAAAAATTCATTTGTCCTGAACTCTGTCAAATTCTATCTCATCTTGCAAAAATCTCAGCTCACTTGAAATTTCAATACTTTTTTGTCTCGTCTCATCCCATTTTCAAATCGAGACATAAAAATATGTATCAAATACCATCCTGCTCACAATGAAAATCGTCAACCCTATCACTAACATCTTTCTCAAGCAATGTCAGATATTATATTACATCCCCTTGCGGCCCAAGGTCCTGGTTGTTACATTTTCGGCAAAAGCTCACCTGTGACCCAATTTTTTTTTCATAGCTTCCAAATAATTAATGATTAAGGGCCCCAAATTCCTTTTTTTTATAATATTCTACTCTGATAAGGGATCTCAAAATATAAAAATGACATTGGACCGTGAGGATAACATGATTGACCTTAATTTCTTGTTGGGAGCTAGTTCTTATACCATATCCAAGGTCTAGCAAGATAGTGTCTTCTTTGGTTATTCAAGGATACCTGGCTCATCAATATTTTGTTGTTTGCATAGGTGGTCAAACTCCAAAGCAACCCAAAATATGCCTTACTAGTTAAAGATGGTTACATGTGTATAACGTTTTTCGATAAATATCGTTTTCTAATTCTTCTGTAACATACATGGGTGACCTTGGAGACAACACACATATAGAAGGCTGGGGACTCCAAATTTGTACCAAAATTAAAAGTCTTAAAACTAAGAAAAATTAATACTGATTGGAATAAGGAAGTCAAAAAAATTCCTTTTATCAGTGGTCATATATACTCTATAAATTCATTTAAGACCGCCCCTGATAATATGGATGTGAATGAGAAACCCTCACCCACTAAATACCAACCCTTACCTCCTCCTATTATTACTTGACTTGGATGGCCATGGACATAAAACGCATTCACGAACAACTGAACTATCCAAATGGCCTAGAACACACATCTCCTTGCCAATTAATCCATCGAAACTTTAAAATTTTTTATTCCTATTTTAAAAACTTTTGCTCAACTGAAGTGAAATTTCACAAACACAGCGAATTTGAGATGAAAAAGAAAATGGATCCTCATTCATTGCTTAAGTTGTTGAAGACTCATTCAAAGAGAATGAAGATGAAGATCAAATACGCAATGGAAAGTAATTTTTTTTTTTTTTTTTGGGTGGAAAAGTAATAACAACTAGGTTGGCGTCTTTTTTCCTTCCAAATTAATGAAAGGGAAAAAAAAATAATTAATTAAAAGTTACGTTTGGATTAGATGAATCGAGACACAATAAAAAATGTGGGGTATGGTGTTGGTGACCCATAATGACTATGACCAGTATTGAGTATTGCCGCCTCCTTTCATTTCACCAAATTCCTTAACCTCTCCGACTTGTTTCACTTCCCTTTTTGTCACTAATAAAATTTATTTTCGATGGCCAGAATTAAAAACCATGAAGATGAGTAAGCTTGTTTCTACATAAAAATCGCAATCGTACCCAGTACACAAAATTTGTTTTCTGTATAAAGATCGTATCCAGTGCACATGATAAATTTTTTTAGTGTGAGATCATTCCTACTTATGGCCGTCTTCACTGTGACAATTCTAGTGTTGCCACTGTTGTTGCCGCCGCTGCCGCCGCCGCCGATGGTGTTGCTTCTTTTGCCGGTGATGATCATGATCGTTCTCGTTGTCTTGGCCCTATCTCCATCACCAGAAGCTTTCATCGCCTCTACGTAGTTTTATAGTTGTTATAGACACATACGATAATGAGATTATATATGGCAAGAGACTTCTTGTTGTTAAATTCAGTTTCAAAGTTTTTAACAATATGAGGATGAGAATTAATCTTTCAAAAATAAAATCTATCTCACAATCTTCCTTTCAGTTTTATTGTTCGATTTATTTTCTCTGAAGATTTTTCATATGTAACCTTCATTTCCTATAATATATATTCTTTGATTAGTAAATAGTTTTTTTTTTCAATTAAATGAATGATTACATGGACTGCAGCATCACAGTATGACTGTGCATCCCGACTAGATTGATACCCAAATTCTTGCTAATTATATGTTTAAGAGAATTTTATTAATTAATTGAAAAAGAGTTCAGTACAATTCAGAATAAAAAGACTGATAATAAATTGTTTTAGTTATGCTATAAGAAATATATATTGTTCATCTAGGTTAAATAATTTTGATGCCTTTTGCTTACAATCACCAATCAACATTATCCATTACTCACAAGAAAATTGTTAAAGAAACTAAACCAGATGTTGATTTTGTCCATGTTTTTTCCACATTTAATCTCCATATAATTACTCTACTCAGAGTTTAATTTATTTGTTATTTTGATATTAATTAACCCCTTATTAATATTTAACAACTATTTTTTGATTAACCACTTAGAAATATTGTACTCTATTATGTAGATGTAGTGGGGGTAATTTTTTTTTTTTTTTTTTTTAAAGGAATTCTCATTAGAACAAGAAATTGGCTTCAATGGAAACAAGACAAATGAGGTGAGAACTCCTCCACCCAAATACAATGTTCAACACAACCTACAGTGTTAAGTTGTTGTTCAATAAGTGTTATTAATCAAATTTAACATATATCTTCTAATCAAAATTCTTACTGTAAAACTTAAATATGGAAACTTAGAAACAAGAAAATCCTGGAAATGTGTTGAAGAGAATAATTATCTTAAACCAAGTCGAGATGCCTACGTCTTTAAGAACTTATTAGCTCCGTCTTGGTGCTCCATGGATGTCTTGTGGCTAACATTCTCCCAAGATTATTAGGTTACTTCTTGTAGAAGAGACACTCATTTCTTCAAGAACTTGAACTTCGAATAATAGTGGAAACTTTCTCTAGAATTGACTCTCTTAACAATGAATGATTTATAAAAATTTTGGACGCTTAGAAAATGAACCCAAGGCCCTTTTTTATAGGCATAGATGTGTGTCTTTGTGGGCACCATTTGGTTTAGGGTTAATCCTCCTAAGAGTTATACCATTTCCTAATACCTTTTAAAACCTAGAGATGCATACCTTCATTTTAGAGGATATGTCATTTCATCTTTATGCCTTTCCCATGAGACACTTCTTAGAGGACATGTCTCTCCTATATTTTTACTATATATCAGAGAATTTTCCTACAATCCCCCACAATTCTCTAATATTAATGCAGACACTTAAGAGAATTTATGTGAAATAAAACTGCATCGGAATAGCTAGCTTTCGCCTTGAACCTTTCTTAGTAAATGACAATTGGATTTACTTGGCGAACTAGTGACCTATAGTCTTGAACTGTTCTGTCATTGGTGTAAACCAAGATAATAGTCATCACACAACTTTACATCGAACATTTTCCGTTCTAAGATTGTGTTCAGTTTGGCCATGAACATCGGTTCTGGCTTCATCAAGTACTTTAGGGAATCCAGCCTTTAAAATTCTCATGGAAGCGGCCTCACTTCTTACTTGAAATAGGTGGTCTACTATGAAAGGTAATCTGCCTTTACCCCTATTAGGATTCTTCTCATAATATAGTGATCATTAAAAGCCTTACTAATTCTAACCTTAACAAACATCACTCTGCGTCATTAAAGGAATGAGTTAGAATATAGAACTCTACAGTGCTTGTTTTGAATTGCACAAAATTTCAGTTGTCCATTTTGAACCTAGATCTTGGGATCTCCAGTCAACTAAGTTGGGTTTCCACAATGAAAATTCTTAATTTATAGGCTTCAAGCTCATTCTCCTCGATGAATTTTCAACTTGCTTTATAGGTAAACCTTTAGTAAGTGGATTTGCTAGATTTTCCTTCGATTTGACATAATCTATTGAAATTATACCGCTTGAGAGCAGTTTCCTTATGGTATTATGTCTTCGACGTCTATGTTGAGACTTACTATTATACATTGTATTTTGGGCTCTCCCAATAGCTGATTGACTATCACAATGTAGGCTTATAGATGGCACTGATTTTGGCCAATTTGGAATATCCTCTAGGAAGTTTCGAAGTCATTCCGCTTCTTCCACTGTTTTGTCTAATGATATGAACTCAGATTCCATAGTAGACCAGATAATATATGTTTGCCTCGAGGATTTCCATGACACGGTTGCACCACCAAGTGTGAAAATAAGTCCACTCGTAGATTTGAAATCCATTATATCAGATATCTAGTTGGCATCGCTATATCCCTCTAGAACAACAGAATATCTTGTATAATGTAGATCATATTTTGAAGTTTCTCTTAGATACCTCAAAACTCTTACTATGGCTTTTCAGTGGTTATGTCTTAGATTACTCGTATATCTACTAATTCTTTTACAGCTTGAGCGATATATAGACGGGTGCAAATTATGAGATACATCAGACTTCCAATGATTCTCGAATATTCTAATTGTGATATGCTCGAACCAGTATTCTTTAATAAATGAAGAGTTAGGTCCACAAGAGTTCTAACCACGTTTAGATTTCCTTTATTATATTTCTCAAGTATTTTCTTAACATAATGAGCCTAAGATAATATGTATCCTTCTGATAAAATGGAAATCTTAATTCCTAAAATCAGATCAGCTACCCCTAAATCTTCCATGTCAAATTTGTTGGTCAATACTTTTTTGGTAGACTGAATCATCTCATGATTGCTACCAATTATCAATATATTGTCTACGTAGAGACACACAATGATATATCATTTTTTAGTTGATTCAGTTTATACACACTTCTCACACTCATTGATTTTGAATCCACTTGGCAGCATCTCTTTGTCAAATTTCTTATGTCCTTGTTTAGGTGATTGTTTTAATCCGTATAAGGATTCAAGTTTGCACACTTTGTGTTCTTGTCCAGAAATATTAAAACCTTCTGGTTGTTTTATGTAAATCTTATCATCCAATTCACCATTTAAGAATATCATCTTTACATCCATTTGATGTATTTCAATGCCAAATATAGCAGATATAGCTATAAGAATTCTTATTGAAGTGATACGGGTCACTGGTGAATGGGTATCAAAGTAATCAAAGTTTTCTTTTTATCTATAACATTTTATGACAAGTCTTGCCTTGTACTTATCTATTGATTCATCCGGTTTCATCTTCCGTTTGAAAATCTATTTGTAGTCTAGCGGCTTGCAACCTGGAGGAAGATCAACCAACTCATAAGTATGGTTTTGAATGATGGAATCAATCTCGCTATTGATAGCCTCTTTCCACAAAGGTGCCTCCGAAGAAGACATTGCTTCTTCATAACTTTGAGACTCATTTTCTAACAGATATGTTAGAAAATCAAGTCCAAATGACTTAGACGTCCTTTCTCTTTTGTTACGTCTAGATTCATTTTCCTCAATATTTTCATGTTGTTCTAGTTATTGGTTAACTTGATCATTGCTTGCAGCAGTATCAATGGTTCTTTTGAGAGACTTCGTTTTTTTTTTATCTTTACAGGGAAATATCTCTTCAAAGAATGTCGCATTCCTTGACTCAATTATTATATTTGGATTGATGTCAGAAATTTCGAATTTATATACCAAGAATCGATATGCACTACTATTGTAAGCATATCCAATGAATATACAGTCAACAGTTTTGGGTCATATTCTCACATTCTTAGGTTTACGAACCATCACTTTGGTGAGACACCCCCACACTTTCAAATATTTGTAAGAAGATGCATGACATTTTCATAATTCATATGGTGTTTTGTCCAGTCTTTTTTTAGGTAACCTGTTTAAAACGTAGTTGGCAGAAATCGAGGCTTCCCCCTACAAGTTCTGGGGTAAACGAGAGTTTGACAACATGACATTCATCATTTTCTTCAACGTTCGGTCTCGTTTTGTTGAGGCGAATAAGGAGCAGTAATTTCGTGAATAATTCCATGATTGGAACAATATTCACTAAATGGTGACACATATTCACCTCTCATATCACTCCTGATTCTTTTGATTTTCTTGTCAAGTTGATTTTCAACTTCATTCTTATAGTGTATAAAGCACTCAAAAGCTTCATCTTTGCTCCTTAGCAAATACACATAGCAGAATTTTATGCTATCATCGATAAAAGTAATAAATTACTTTTCACCGCCTCTTGTTTGCACAACATTCATATCACAGACATCGATGTTTATAAGTTCCAATGGTTCATAACTTCGTTCTATGGAATGAAATATTTCTATATTCATTTTTGATTCAACACATGCTTCACATTTATATTGGTTATCAATTGTAAATTTATGTATGAGGTCCATGTTAATTAATTTACGTATTATATCATAATTAAGATGACTCAACCTCTCATGTCATACATTTTGTGACTCAATAACATAAGCAAAAGATGTGGCTTTTTTATTATTAGCACTGTGTTGATTGACAGTTATTATATTGAACTTTAAAAGGCCCTCAGTGAGGTATCATTTCCCCACAAAGACATTATTTTTGGTCAGTACAAATTTATCGGAAACAAATACAAGTTTAAAAAAATTCTTGCTAAGGAGTGAAGCCAAAACCAAGTTCTTCCAAATATCAGGAACATGCAAAACAAACTTCAATGTAAGCTCTTTCCCCGATGTCATCTAGAACCAATGTGCCTTGTCCAACCACTCTAGAGGTAGATGAGTTTCCCATTGTCATATGATTGCAACCATCGACCTTCTGATAGAAGGAAAATATTTTGCCGTCAGCACAGATATGACGAGTATTCCCCTTGTCCACCCACCATTCTTTCAGATTCCCAACCAAGTTGGCTTCAGTTACAACTGCTGAGAGGTTTAACTCTGAGATCTCATCAGTTAACAGCTCATCCTTAGTGACATGGGCCTCATTTTTATTTTTTTTGTCCTTGTCTTGAGACTTCTTATTTCTGCAGTCATTTTTCATGTGACCGTTTTTCCCACAGATGTAGCACTTCCCCTTGAACTTCTTGTTTGCTTGGGAATAATCAGCTTCATTGTTCTTTCTCTTTCTGCTACTTTTTCCACCCTCGATGATGTTGGCCTTAGACTTCATAGTCTTATAGCTAGCCTTCTCGGACTTCATTTTATCCTTTTCGATTCTCAATCAAACTCCAAGGTCTGCAAGACTCATTTGCTTCTTTTTGTGTTTCAGCTAGCTCATGGAGTTCTTCCATGATATGGGTAACTTTTCAATAATTATGGCAACTTGAAAAGTCTCAAAGAGTTTCATTCCATCATCCAATATTTCATGAATGATCAACTGTAGTTCACCCAACTAAGATATTACTATCCTTGAATCTAATAATTTATAGTCCAGGAACCTACCATGATAAATTTCTTTTGTCTGACATCCTCTGTTTTGTACTTCTTCTCAAGAGATTCCCAAAAATCATCGCATAAGTCATGTCTTGGTACACATTATACAGGATATTGTGAAGTCCTTCCAAAAGGTAGTTCTTGCACAAGAGATCGACTTGCGACAATTTCTCAACTCGCAGTTGCTTGGCTGTTTCTGTTTCTCCATCCACAGGACCCTGAGGATCATCCTTGAGGTACTTAGCCAACTGCAATGTTGTTAGGTAAAATAACATTCTGCTCTGCCACTGTTTGAAGTTTTCTCCACCAAACTTATTTGGTTTCTCTCAATGAGCGACCGGTACTGTGACATTTCCTCTAGCCATGTGTAACTGGAAATTTGACAATAATTATAAGTCTATAAGATAAATCACACAACGATCAACTATATGATATTGTTTATGTGTTACACTAAGAGTCCACTTGTTGTTATCTTGGACGGTATTACCAAATAACACAAGTCATTGAATTTATAACTGTACGGGCCAAATATGGGCCTAGGGGTAACATCATCATTTTACTTCCGAACTAACAACATTGAAAACCCAAAGGCCTGACACCAATTACCAACCACTCATTAGTCTAAAGAACCCAAAACCCTCCAAGAAGGCCCATTTGTAGGCTAATATTGGTCCAAGTGATCTCACAAGCCCATATCCAGGAAAATGTCTAACCAAAATGGCCTCCTAACTTATCAGTTACCAATCCAAAAAACGCATGAACTCATAACTCCCTCTGTCACGAATTAGCCATTTTCAGCATCCAACGGACAATTAATTAATATATTAAATAAACACACCTCTCAAGAGCATATAAAAATGAATAGTTAGTCTACAGCATAGTGACAAATTATTTCTACTGGAGCTTGAGCACTCTCGTTTGGCCTCTCAAATTATTTCATCCCTGAAACACCAATCCACCGCCATCATGGCAGTCAATGAAGGTCAAGGTAAACTTTAACCTTGTTCTTCCAATGCTATTCAACTTGTTACCACCACTGACTTGGGCGTCGGAGTGCCTACGGCATCCACCACATCGATGGGTAGGAACCCCACGCTCACTATCTTTATTTTATAGGATCGTTAGCACCCTCATCCTACAAATTCTCAATTGTGGATCTCAGGCAAAATCTGGTACCCATAATTTGGCGCCCACCGTGGGGCCTTAGTGATTTATAGCAAGCAAATATCTCTCATTCTACGATCTTTTCAACACTGCAACTCATGGCTTCTAGTAGCGAGAAGACGCCAGATCTAGTGACCCCGCAGTTAGCCATCCTCCATGAACGGTTGCGAGCATTGGAAGATGAGAACCTGGCCATCCAAAACTCCAACACGACCCTTTAGAAACAATTCAAGCAAATCTCTACAACCCCACAGCGGCGTGATACTACGGACAACCCCAGTCATCCCAGCCAACCTTTCAGAAGCATTCAACGATGTGGCAAGCGACAACCCATCATTGGATGACCTTCCGAACCGCTGTTATCATAGCATGTCCACAAGATTCATTCCCCCTGCCACATATCGATTCCATGGTCGATGCTACTGCTGGGCACGAGCTGTTAAGCTTCATGGATGCCTATTCAGGCTACAACAAAATTCTCATGCATCCAGACGACCAATATAAAATAGCCTTTGTCACCAATAGAGGCATCTATTGTTATAAACTGATGTCATTCGGACTGAAGAATGCGGGAGCCACCTACGAGCGACCAGTTAACAAGATGTTCTCCCAACACATTGGGAAGACCATATAGGTTTACATAGATGACATGTTGGTGAAATCACTAGAGGCTGAGCAACATCTAGATCACTTGAGGCAAGCATTCGACATAATAAGGAAGTACGGTATGAAACTAAACCCAATAAAATGCGCATTCAGAGTCGATTTGGGTAAATTCTTGGGTACTTGGTCACTCGCGGAAAGAATAGCAGCACTGATTAGGTTCATCTCCAAATCCACATATAAGTGTTTTTTATTTTTCTCTGCCCTTAAAAAAGCAAAGGACTTTGAGTAGACCCCAACCTGCGAAGATGTATTGAATGAACTCAAGCGGTACTTAACATCCCCGCCACTCCTTTCTAAACCAATCGACAGTGAGATGCTTACCTCTATTTGAGAGTTTCGGAATGAGCCGTCAGTGCAGTCTTGGTCAGAAGAGAAAAAGTGTCCTAACTCCCAGTCTACAATGTGAGTAAGGCTCTATTGGATGCAGAGACATGCTACACCAAAATGGAAAAGCTGGCACTTGCTATGATAATAGCAACTCAGAAGCTACGACCTTATTTCCAAGGGCATCCTATCACTGTCTACACCTCCTGCCCTTTGAGAAGCATTCTCCATAAACCTGAGCTTTCTGGGAGGCTGGCGAAGTAGGTTGTGGAGCAGAGGGAGCACGATATTACTTATCAGCCACAGACTGTAATCAAATCTCAAACACTAGCGGACTTCATGGCCTACTTTAGTCCCAGCCTACAAGCCCCAGCAGAATTGGAGATCCAAAGTGTCCAATCGACATCCACTTGGAAACTCACAGTCGACGGATCCAGTAATAGACAAGGTTACGGGTTGAGAATAGTGATCACCACCCATGAAGGCGACATCCTATAGTAGGTGGTTAAATGTGGTTTGAAAGCCACTAACAATGAAGCCAAGTATGAGGCTCTGATAGCCGAGTTGAATTTAGCAAAAGAACTTGGCACCAAGAAGATAGAAGTGAAGTCTGTTTCTCAAGTAAAAGTCAATCAACTCCAAGGGTCGTACCAAGCACGAGGTACGCAAATGGCCTCATAATTACAAAGGGTGAGATAACATCAGTCGATGTTCGAGGAACTAACCATTTCACAGGTCTCTAGAGCTGAAAATACTCATGCGGACGCTTTAGCCACTCTTAGCTCGACAATGCTAGGGGACAAACCCCAATCCATTCATGTGATATATTTACAATGGCTAGCAATCTAGAAGGGAGAAACTAAAGAAGTCACTGCAGTTACTCCAGACGACACATAGATTACTCCCTTAGTGAAGTACATGTGAAACGATATATTACCATATGACATGACTGAGGCTCGGAAGATCCAGCGAAAGGCTGCATGGTTTACTCTCCATGATAGCCAACTTATAAGGAGGTCTTTTTCTGGACCCTACCTTAAGTGTCTTACCCCCGAGAAAGCCCAGTATGTATTGGCCGAACTGCATGAATGAGAATGTGGGAATCACTTTGGTGGAAGAGGTCTGGCTTGTCGAGCCCACACGACAGGGTACTACTGGCAACCATGCGGAAAGACTCGACCGACTTCACCCGTAAGTGTGAGAAGTGTCAAAGATTTGCCACTTCTCATATTTGCCACCGGAAAGGCTCAACCATATACTCTCTCATTGGCCGTTCATGAAGTGGGGGATGGACATCATTGGTAAACTCTCAGTCACCCCAGAGCAACGAGTCTACATGTTTGCCCTTATAGACTATTACTCTAAGTGGATAGAAACGGAGGCCTATGCCAAGAGATAAGACAGAGAAGTGCAAGCCTTCGTCTGGAAAAATATCATATGTCTATTCAAGCTACCAAAAGAGATAGTGACTGATAATGGTTCCCAATTCATCAGCCGATATTTTCAAGACTTCTGCAGAAATTGGGGAATCAAATTGAGCTTCTCAACCCCACGCTACCCTCAAGCCAATGGCCAATCCGAATCTTTCAACAAGATGATCATAAACACGATGAAAAAAATGTTGGAAAATACGAAGGGAGCATGGGAAGATGAGCTTCCAAGAGTCTTATGGTCCTACAGAATGAATGTTCGTTCGTCGACTAGTGACACACCATTCTCTTTCGCATTCGGATCTGAAGCTATAATTACAGTCGAAGGAATTATCCCATCCACATGCTACAAATGGCTTGAAGAAGATTCTAATCGGTAACTCATGAATCACAGCCTCGATACTATTGACGAACTCAGAGACCGCGCCTCCATACGAATTGCAGCTTACCAACAAAGAATGGTCAAGTACTTAAATAAAAATTTCAGATGCAGAACATACAAAGAGGGAGATTGGGTCTTACGAAAGTTTTCCAAAACATTAAAGAAGTCAGAGATGGAAAACTGGGACAAAACCGGGAAGGTCCATACATCATCACAAAAGTCGTTGGATATGGAGCCTATAAATTAGAAACTGAAGATGGAAGACCCATTCGGAACAGTTGGAACACGATTCATCTAAAGTGATTATACCGTTAGCAAAATTAGTCATAATATAGCCACTCCGCGAGTGACTATATTTTGACTATGGGACAAAGGTCATGCTACTCGCAACTTCCTTTCTGATATCTGCAACTTCGTTTCTGTTTTAAATATTTATCTTTCAAAGTTTGAACGGCTTACAAAGAAATAAAAAAGTCAAGAAATTTTCATTCCACAACATTATTTTGTACATTCAAAAGTTACGAATACAAAAAGATAAAAACATTCAAAATTACAAGTTAAAGACAATTCAATCCTCTTGATTTTCGAGAGCTTGAATTTCGGTAATAGGAACATCTTGAGCTTCCTTGGTTTCCAGCACCTGAGTTTCTTTTGGACTCGATCCGTCTCCAAAATCTTCTACATTCTCTTCTACAACCTTTGGAGACTCCACCAACCCTGCAGATCCTTCTCCAGCAACCTTGGGAGGCTTCTCTAAAACCACGGATTCGACTTCCGCGGCAAACTTGCCTTCAGTTTCAGTATCTCCACTTTCATCATCAGACGAGGGCAGCCCGACCTCGTACCTTTCATGTTCTTTGTTCCACTTCTTTGAGGTCCAGTTATCATGCTCACCTGCCAAGTATTACTTTATTAGCCTACTTCTCTTGATAAGTATTGCTTCAAAACAGACCCACTCCAGTCTCTCAACAATCTCCTTGTTCTCTTTCTTCAAGGATCCCACACTCTCTTTTAAAGCTTCGATTTCTGTCTCATACATCTCCCTCTCCACTTTCAACGTTGTTTGAATGGCCTTCAGATCCTTCTCCAATTGTTCCATCCTTTTATCATTCCTCTCTAAATCTGCCTTCAGCTCAACAAATTCTTTTCTCATTGCAGTATTGGACTTTTCTAACTCCCTCATTCGCCTCAGACTCGACTCGGCAAACTCTTGCATGAAAAGGCCGCATTCCTAGAAATACTTATGTTATATTCCATTCGACAATGGATGGATATTAGTTAAAACTGGAAGATCTTATGAGAAACCTCACCTGGTAACTCATTTCTACATTCTTCTTACTTGTCTTTGTTGGGCCTAATTCATTCAACATGTTCTCGTCTTCTTCGAGAATGAGCTTTTTGATGAACTTCGATAGGCTTGAAGGGTCTGATATTACAGTCGACCCAAGATGGATCTTCACAATCACATTCTTCGGGTCCTCTTCAATTTCCATTGCCTTCCTCTTTTTCGATGCAACAATCATCTCCATAAATTGTGAGGGAGAAACCGCTTTCCCAGTCGAGACTACATCCTTTGGAACATGGGCCTCAATCTCTGTGACCTCTGGATCATTTCCCTTGGCCTTCTTAATTTTTATTTTATTCTTAATTTCCTCGTATGAAGGCAGTTTGAATTGACGTGACATGATATCTTTTGCGCACAAAATCTCTTCGGGGGTTAATGGCTTCGTAAAAAATAACTCCCCAAACGTCAATTCACACGACCAAGTAAACAAGATGATAGCCAATATGTGTTTACAAAGGGCCAAGGGGATACCTTCTGGATCGAATACCTTTTTCCATAGTGGAGTCAACCTTAACCTTTTTTTCCTCTAAAATAAGTTTCCAATTCCTTTACGGGGCAGCCTGGTTAAGAATGAGCTTGGTGTTGGAGAACGCTCGTTTGGTAGTGTCAAATGATCTGTTGAGTTGTAGGCCTACAAAAAGAAGCAAACGTGAGACTCATTCTTTTAAAAACTAAAAAATTGATGAGATAAAAGTCACTCACTCGACGGACTCCAGTGTTCAGGGATTTGGCCAATTCCAGCCTGCCCAAAAACACCCTCTCCTCTTACAAAGAAATAAAACTTCTGCCATTCTCCCATATCATTCGACGGAAGCCCCAAGATTAGGTGCTCCCTCTTCTGGCGAAGAAATAAAGTATACCTCCCTTTTTTCGGTCAATTTCTCATTTAAGTAATAAGTATACAACAATTCCCTCACTCCAAACTCCATCGCAAGTTCAAAGGACAAGCACTCAATCGACATTAGATTTTTTCATGTGTTTGGCATTAACTGGGAATGAGCTATTCCGTAGTGATCCAACACTTCCCATACTAACGTAGGTATCGGGAACATGAACCCATCAGCAAAGGGTCATTCATAAAACCTAATCCACCCCGGAATTCTATAATCTATCCTTTCGTTCGAAGTGGCTAACCTAACTTCAATAGATTTAGGAAACATATATTTCAACTTCATCTCCCTCATTGACCTTTCTGTCACTCGACTAGCTAGGTTTTTGGTTAGAATATTCGTAGGCTCACTTGTGCTTGGGATCCCACTCGACTCTTCACTAGATGGCATTGTCCTAAGTGGCATCGCCTCGATAGAGATTCCTAGGGGCGGATCAGCTATTGTTATGGTTCCAAACTCACTAGGGCCCTCATGCGACTAATCATAAAGTGCATTATCCTCACTCGACCCACGCGAAGATGTTCTCATAGGAGACCCGAAATACCTATCTATTTTTGCATCAAGACTATCATGTGAATCCTCATTCGATATCCTCCACACAACAAGAATACAAATAATAAACCCCCTAATTTTTTACTCCCCAAAGATCAAACTACCTTAATCCTCAAACACAAAACCAGTAAACTCATTACAATCTTAAAGATCAAATCACGTATTTTTCAACAAAACAAACTTGAATCTATGCTACGAACATATAAAGATGTTGAAGAACAATGAGAGGGGTATGAGGAGTACCTTGAATGTTAGGAGAGCTCTTCCAAATTTGCAAAACCAAGAGAATTTTTATGAATGAAGAAAGTGAGCCCCCAAGGCTCTCTTATACCTCTCATTTTGGCACCTCGATTTCCCGCCTAAAAATTCATCGTAACTCCCACTAGGGTTGAATAAATGAAGTCTGACCGACCAAGAGAGATTTTCATCAGGGTCAACTGAGAGGAGTCATGTTTTAAAGACATCTGATGAACAATATTTTTTTAAACGAAGGAAACAAGACACGTCAATCTTGTGTAACCCCTTTAAATATCAATTGTCCCTTACAATGAAGCAATGAATCGTGTTCTAGGACTTCCAACTGTCCCATTCGACACGATAAGGTATTGGTGTGTTAAGTACCAACAAATAATCGTATATATATGTCACAGGCCGTGGCTCTATTCGACATGATGATAGAAGAGTATTTTTTGACTAACATCAATCCCATTCAACACGATAAAAACTAAGAGCATTCGTATGTTAATCCAATTCGCTCATTCAACGTAGCTGCCAAATGACACGGATGAAGGCTTAGTAAGTGGTAGAGTCAATCGACACTGCATGTATGAAGACTTAGCAATAGAAAGACGTTCCAGTCAACAACACATGAACGAAGACTCAACATAAGGCAAGTATTCCACCCGACACGTGTAAGGCTTGGAACTTGTTAAGGATCTCAATCGACACTACATGTATACAGTGGTTTGGTATTGAGCAAAGATTCCACTCGATACGACATGTGTGAAGGAGACAAATGTGACATTCTACATATACGAAGTCTTGGCATGAAGCAAAATTCTCATACGACACGACGTGTACAAAAATAACTGATCATTCACGAATGAAAAATCCTCTTAACACAGTGTGTCAATGGTTGAATGAAGTCTATCTTTTGTTCCATTCAAACTTTGTTTCACGAGCGTGTATAGTATCGTATTATTTGGACCGACTCGACACGCATTGAATGATAGAGCATCTTGTACGTTCAATTCCCATACGACACGTTTGGATATTTCCTCTTTGATCACTATTAATGCCGATAGCACCAATAGATATAAATGATGCCTCTATTCGATACGATGGTATAACACGATAGTATGGAGATTATCCTGACCTTCAACAGGTTCAGTCGATTGGGAACATTCCCCATGGCTCGTGTAGAGTCAAGTTCAAGACCCGGTCTTCATCTGGTCCAGACGATAATGAAGACTCCAATGGTCTCTTGACCAGTTGTATGGAGATTATCCTGACCTCCAACAGGTTCAGGCGACAGGAAACATTCCCCATGGCTCACGTAGAGTCATGTTCAAGACCTGGCCTCCATCTGGTTCAAACGATAATAAAGACTCCAATGGTCCCTTGACCAGTAGTATAGAGATTATCATGGCTTTCGACGGGTTCCATCGACTATGAACATTCCCCATGACTCGTGTAGAGTCATGTTCAAGATCGGCCTCCATCTAGTCCAGACGACAATAAAGACTCCAATGGTCTATTGACCAGTAGTATGGAGATTATCCTGGCCTTCGACAGGTTCAGTCGACTGGGAACATTCCACATGGCTCGTGTAGAGTCAAGTTCAGGACTTGGCATTTATCTGGTCCATACGATATTAAAGGCTCCTCTGGTCCTTTGACCAGTAGTATGAAGATAATTCTGACCTTCAACTAGTTCAGTCGACTGAGAATATTCCCTATAGCTCACGTAGAGTCAGGTACACGACCTGGCTTTCACTTCGGTCCCGACGACAAGCAACAGCAGCGCTCAGGAACGCCTACATACTATGGTCCTATTTCCGATAATCACGCACGTCAAGTATTCTCCAAGACAATAACTCATTAACTTAGAGAGTATGGGATAAACTATACGGGTCAAATTTCGGCCCATGGGTAAAATCATCATTTCACTTTAGGACCAACAACATTGAAAACCCAAAGGCCTAACACCAATTACCAACCACCCATCAGTCTAAATAACCCAAAACCCTCAAAGAAGACCCATTTGTAAGCTAATATTGGTCCAAGTGATCTCACAAGCCCATACCCAAGAAAATATCTGACCAAAATGGCCTCCTAAATTATCAGTTACTAATCCAAAAAACTTGAACTCATAACTCCCCTCTCTCACGAATTAGCCGTTTTCAGCATCCAACGGATAATCAATTAATATATTAAATAAGCACACCTCTCAAGAGCATATAAAAGGAAGAGGTAATCCACAGCAGAGTGACAAGTTATTTCTTTTGGAGCTTGAGCTCTCCCGTTTGGGCTTTCAAAACATTTCATCCCCGAAACACCAACTCATTGCCCTCACGGCAGTCAACGGAGGTCAAGGTAAACTCTAACTTTGTTCTTCCAATGCTATTCAACTCGTTACCACCACTTACTTGGGCTTCGGAGTGCCTACGGCATCCACCACACCGGTAGGTAGGAAACTTACGCTCACTATCTTTGTTTTGCAAGATCGCTAGCGCCCTCATCCTATGAATTCTCGATTGTGGACCTCAGGTGAAATCTGGTACCCACAATGACAAAGGTTTCTTATGATAGGTGAATAAAGAAAATTCCCAGAGGACGATGAGGGTCTGGTGTAACCACTTAAATCCCTGTCCATTTAGGCTCTTATCGCCTTGTTGACAGAATTTCCTTAATCACTTTCTCAATAGAATATCTTAGACGTTTAAGCTTAGTATTACACTTCAATTCACAAGTATAATAATATTATAATATATGTGTGTGTATATATATGAATTCAATCAAGCTTGGATGAAATTACTTGTGTATTACTACACGTTTAACTCTCAACCAAGTATGCAACAAACAATCAACAAATAATTTTCAACTTTATCACTTTATAGACTAGGTGTATGCTTGTCATAATTGAATATCTAATATTAACTTAAACATATACTACCAAGTTTACAGAATTCAGTATATGATTTTACTAAGTTAATATTACTACATATATTATATAATATAGCTAAAACATGTATATCATATGATAATTATCAAGATAATATAAGTTGTATGAAATTAATAGATTGATCTAAGTCTATGTTATTATTTTAAATCTAAAAAATTCCAAGATTGATTTATGTTAGTGTTACGTTCGTTCAGCCGTTTGAACGAAACTTTCCAGAGAGTTCATATTCGAGTAGCGTTTGAAACGCGTTCGAATGAACTTTTCCAGAGGACTTGCGTTCGAGTAGCGTTTGAATACGCGTTCGAAAAAACCTTTCCAGTGGACTGGCATTCTTCGAGTGGTGTTTTAATACGCGTTCGAATGGAATTACGAAATATAAGATTTTTCCATATGCGTTCTTCGGGCGTTTGAATGCCCCTGCGTAATTTTCATGCACATAATGCATTATTCAGGAAGAATACCATTGAAACATGCAAAATTCAGAGTTAACAACACATGGAAACTTAGCAACAAGAAAAACCTGAAAATGTGTTAAAGAGAATAATTATTTTAAACCAAGTCGAGATGTCTTTGTTATTAGCTCCACCTCAGTGATCTATGGATGTCTTGTGGCTAACGTTCTCCCATGATTACTTAGTTACTTCTTGTAGAATGGGCACTCCTTTCTTCAAGAGCTTGAACTTGGAATAATGGTGGAAATTCTCTCTAGAATTGACTCTCTTAACAATGAATGATTTATGAAATTTTTGGAAGCTTAGAAAATGAACCAAAGACTCCTTTTTATAGGCATGGATGTGTGTCTTTGTGGGCACCATTTGGTTTAGGGTGTAACCCTCATAAGGGTTCTTCCTAATGTCTTTTAAAGCGTAGAAATGCATACATTCACTTTAGAGGATATGTCAATTCATTTTTGTGTCTTTCCCATAAGACACTTCTTAAAGAACATGTCTCTCCTATATTTTTACTATATATTAGAGAATTTTCCTACAAAAACAAATAAAATTTCTTGAAAAAAATAATTTCTTGAGTGTCTCTATCTATCTCTCTCCTCGGTTGGAATCTAAATACTTCCATCGGGTGCGATATTCTTAGTGTAGCTCTTTAATTGTCTGGTCGAGATGCATGCATGTATGTATCTTTTTCTGTCTTTCCTCGGGTGAAGCTCTGATGTAGGCCATCAGACTTCAGTCAGATAATCTCATGTCGTAGTCTCTAAAACAAGTCTCTGGTAATCATGTCATGAATTTTTGATGTAACGTCTGAATGTGGTCAGTCACGATCACATCTTCTAAAGATTTTCTTAGCCTCAGTCCGAGATATAGAAATTGGCCTTCTAAAAATATCACTAACCCCAAGCAAATATAATGACGGTCAGTCTTTAAATCATAAAATACCACTAACCTCAAACAAATATAATGGCGGTTGAACTTCAAGTCAAGAATATCACTGACTGACCCAAGATTATGGAGATTATGAGATAAATCAGCAATACTAACTTTAGTGGTCTTATATGTTTTTCTGCTGTAGGTTCTAGGACCAAGAAACTATGGGAATATACCAGGTTTCAAAAGCTCTATTTCAGGCCAGGTTCAATGTAGGTAATTCTATCAATCCTCACTTATCAAAGTTGATAGAATACATTGAGCAGCTAGAGGTTCATACTCACAGTTTATTATGAATTTTAACTAGGGATGTGAACGATATTCATATATGGTCCGGACTCGAAGGATCTGAATCCGAAAAAATCCAAATATACATTAATAAAAGTACATATCCAGGTTTAAGTTTTAAAGATACATACAGATCTAGATCTAGATTCAGATTCAGATTCAAGTGTCGGAAATAATATAATAAAAAATAAATAAATGTATTTTTATTGATGATTTTATTATATTTATATTATTTTGGATGTTGAATTGATATTATTTAATTATGGATGTTATTTATTTTAGTTTGGATGTTTAAAATTAAATAATTTTAAAATAAATAAATAAAATTTTGGAATTTTTTTGCGGATCCAGAAAATCTACAATGATAAGATTTGCATCAAAAACGTAAATTTTTTTGCAAGTCCAAATATAAATCCCGACTCGTATTGAAGGCCGCGAATGAGGACATGAAGGAGGTTTCAGGGTGCTTCTACATCTACTTCCAAGGATTTTTGAAAGTCTACAGGGAGGAGGGATCCAAAGTTCCTCTTCAAAGTGGCGTTTTGAAGCGAGAGTTGAAAGTACCGGGAATTTATCACTTCTGTTGCAGGAAGGGACAATAGAAAAGAAACTGTCATCACTACCTTATAAGTTTGAAGAAGCTCTCGGGTATATATATAACGATACTCTAACGCACGAAGATTATCATACTGTAATTTGGAGATCACATGTTCAAATCGTAAAAACAGTTTCTTTGTAACTTATATATTTAATCCCCTCGAATATGTACTTATCTATCATTATTTCTACTTGGCTTTTGAGGCCAGTAATGGCTGATTATAACTTTTAAGGTCAATCGCATATTCTCTAAAAAATTACTGTTCAAATAAAAAACGGCTAACCAGTTGAGTGAAAATTCTAAAAATTATTTCTGATTTTTCCGAAATTTCTTCCCCCACACTCAAACATTAATCTAATCTAAATGTGCATGATTCATGAACCTAAGACTCAGATGGCTATCAAGGCCGTGACATTTCGAAAATGTAAAAGCTTTACTGTCCATTCTTGAAATTCTAGCTAGTATCTTGGTGCTTTTGGTACATCACTTTCAGAGTCGGCCGCTATCATATTTTTTTATTATAGTTTCAAATAATAGAACATGACAAATTACTCATTCCTATAATAAGAAATTTTATGATACCTGTGACGATAAGGATGAATGACTGATCATTCTTAATGACTCTAACAGAAGAAAAATTAGTATTACATGATACTTATAATCATTGTGTTACCTATATAGGAGTAATGTGGGGTCACATTTATGAGAATGAAATGGGTAAATTCTCCAAAGCACCTATGAATCCAGGATTGTTCATGACCAAAATGAACACAATCGTATGAATCGAAAGGTGTTGAAATTCGATATGTGTGATATTTATTGTATTGATTTACAAAATATGATGAACAGTTCAATGTCTCCTATACACACTGACTCATCGGTAAATCCAATAAGCACTTACTAAGGAATGTTCAAGTCCAAAAGACACATATCCTTATGCATATTATTTTTAAGTTTTCTCTCGATCATGCTATATAAAGTATCACCACTATTTGCTATACAAATGTGGGGTATTGTAAGAAGTTTGTATAGCCAATAGTGGGAATAGAGAGTATTGGAGGAAGAAATGGAAAGTAGAGAGTTTATAAGTGTATATTAAACACTCATATCAAATTGGAAAAATATAACTTGGGTTTGAGTTTGGATGTGTGTGAATAGGTTGTTGGCTTGGCATTAGGATTAATAAATTTAATTAATCAAAAGATAGGTCTTGGGATATTGTGATTCATTAAGTGCATGCCTGAAAAACGTTTTTTACTTCTGTTAAAAACCGGGAAAAATGTTTACCCAATTCATCATCAACTGTCTCCCAACCTATATATATATAAGAGAGTTGCATAGTTCTATATATACAAATACTGATATAGATATATAAAACTCTTATTGATTTTTGAAAACGAAGAAACCATACATTTAATAGATTCGCCAAGAGTCGAAATATTGAGTGCATATTTTCGACTTGCAGATTGTTGAATCTTGGTGGAAGACGTCCAACGAACTACAAGCACAAGAGTATGGGCGAATTTCTGCTATAGAACATAACCTTATATGCTAGCCTCAATCTATACAAGTCAGTGTGTTTATTGTTTTGAATTACTTGCATTGTAAGTCTAAAGTTTCTGTTTTTTGTTTTGTAAGTCTCAATTTCGATTTGTTTGCTTGATAAGTTTCAAAATATATACAATACATATTTAATGCATTCTAAGATTGTTCTTTAACAGAAGGGATAATGGAAAAGAAATTGTCATCACTATTTTGTAAGTTTGAAGAAGCTCTCGAGTATATATATATAACGATACTCTAATACACGAAGGTTCTCATACTGTAATTTGAAGGTCATATGTTCAAATCGTGAAAATAATCTTTTTATAAAAAAAATAAAGATAAAATTACATACATATTTAATCCCCTCGAATATGTACTTACCTATCATTATTTCTCTTTGGCTTTTGTGGCCAGTAATGGCTGATTATAACTTTTAAGGTCAATCGTATACTCTCTAAAAAATTATTGTTCAAATAAAAAACAGCTAACCGGTTGACTGAAAATTTTAAAAATTATTTCTGATTTTTCCGAAATTTCTTCCCCCACACTCCAACATTAATCTTAATCTAAATGTGCGTGATTCATGATTCATGAACCTAAGACTCATAGATGGCTATCAAGGCCGTGACATTTCGAAAATGTAAAAGCTTTACTGTCCATTTCTTGAAATTCTAGCTAGTATCTTGGGTGCTTCTGGTACATCGCTTTCATAGTCGGCCGTTATCATATTTTTTTATTATATTTTCAAATTATTTAATAATTAAATATTTTATTTTTTTAATTATAATATTATATTATGGTCAATAATCTTATAATAAAAATATACTGTCTTAGGCCCTAAGTATATCAAGGCGGCTTTGATCGCTTTTAATTACCTTTTTATTTTTCACCATGTGAGACAAATTCTATTTAGAATAGGGAATCTGTACATCTAAAAACTTCTCTCTCTCGCTCTCTCTTTTGGATATGACCAAAATTTATCATATTTGAAATTGCAAACTCAAAAAGTCATTCGAAATTTTCCAAATCAGTAATCATGCATCCTGCGTACTTTCTTTGCTTTTACAAATTTTCTACTTCAATTAATTTAATCCTCATTTTATTAAAAT